>JANBPK010000183.1:0-13941 GCA_027579435.1 Candolleomyces eurysporus
AAAACGTCTGATCCGGAGGGTAGCAGTCAGGAGCGAGAAATTTAAAAGCAGGCATCCGATCTGGAAATGTCATGATACAGACGATTGGAGAAAATAAATGGCACCTCCTGGCCTTCCTTCTTTGGAGTCCATGACCAAGGAAAAATAATTGCCCCCAGAGCCCTCCAGTGCACCCACAAGGTAGTCCAGCTTCCCTCGAACGTTGATCTATTCGGCTCCCAACGTCACAGGTGACGAGTCACGAATCTGACGGTGATTAGGATCGGCGGCTCTAAAGAGGCATTTCTCAGAAGCAAGGTACTGAGAAGTATGTGGTACGTACCTACTGCAGGTACGCGGGATGAAATTGGATACCAACCTGACACAATTCAGAAATGTTCACGAAACTCTGAATGGCCGCTCGCACTCCGGTTTGACGGGGAGAAGTATTCCTTCATGTTTCATTAACCCCGCAATGTCAGCAATAGCTCTGGAACTTCTGTACGCATTACGTTGAATAAAAGAAAGGCAAGGACGATCTAACGGACATGGGTGTGGGGCTTGACGTTATGAATACAGGCCGAACTTATCAGCTAAAGGCATTGTTGTCGAACAACAGAACTCTATACATACCTTGTTCCCGAGTACTATGTAGCATGGAAGATTTACACGGGCCTGCCAAAATCCGTACTAAGAGTTACGTCCTTCCACCGCTCAAGATTCTGCAGATCATGGTCCAATCCTGCTTTGATAGATTTGAAGGCATCCGAACCGAGTACCAGGCTGGTCGGGGACTCCGAACTCGTCGTTGAGAAGGTGCCTGTCCCATGGACCAAGTCGACGAGGACTCGAGCGGCCTGAGACGGGTCGCCTGGTTGGATACCGTCATAAGCTAGAGAGACACCCAAGTTTGGATCGTTAGATAGATGCCCAGCACGGCGTGTTTGGTGATGAATAGATGACGAGTAAATGGACTCACATTGAAAGAGATTCGCCCCATCATTCGAAAGTTGCGCGTAGTCTGATATCCTTGAGGGCGTGGGCGCAAGTTTCTCCCCGCTTAAAATGGGCGTTCGAAAGTATCCAAAGTCGACACAGATGCTACGTAAACCTAGAGGAGAGATTTCTTTGTGTAGGGAGCGAGAGATGCCTGCAAAAGAGATCGCTTTATTGGCTTCATATCCTTTGAAGGAGGGTCGAGTCGTACCTCTCATAGCCCATTTGGTTGCGCCATAGATTCCCGAATACGGTAGACCTCTTACTCCCCGTCAGCAAACAGTGGAATACTCCTTTAGCTGAAAGAGGAGATGATCTACTCACAACCACCCAGCTGCCGAACCAGCCCACAGAATCGTTCCCGTCTTCCTCTGGCGCATGAACGGTAAAAATGCCCGACAAATGTTGAGGGCACCGAACAGATTCGTACTAGGCGATCATCAAATGGGTCAGTATTGCGATGGTCCCACAATGATTAATATGAGTAGGTGAAAGGGTGATTTAGCTCACTTGAACTGAGAAACTGTCTCTTCAGGCGTGCATTCTTCTATAGTTCCAGCGAGGAGGTAACCTGAATAAATATCACGTTCATCAGCACCCTCCGATAGACAAATTGCAAGTTCGTAGTTGGTATGCTCCTACCTGCGTTATTGACAACGATGTCAACCCTTCCGTAAATCTCCACAGCCTCTTTCGCATTTTCGGAAAGGCGCTCAAGAGAAGCCGTCACATCCAGCTCGAGAGTCACTGCACCCTTGTCCTTGAGGTCTGCTAGTTTCGAGACTGAGCTCCCTCGAGCGGTCGCAATGACTTTGTCTCCTCTGGAGAGAGCGGCATGGGCTAGCTCTCGGCCCAGCCCAGTTCTGTCAAGAGATCAAAGTTAGAGTAGCCTATTGGCAAGTCAAGGGTTGGAAAAAGCACGCACGAAGCTCCAGTTATGAGCCAAACGAGGGCCGAGTCTCGACTTGATGCACGGCTAGACATATGGTAGCGGAGGTGTTGAATGGGGCGGGGACGAATTGTTCTCTTCAACACCACTATTTTGCCAGAGGTATCTCGACACCCTTTTCCTTCAATTCGAGCGACGGCCTCCGCGCATATGAATGATATGGGAATGGAGAGCCGATATCCTAGAACAGCGCTTGGCGTCACTTCAAGTCGTTTCAAAGATCAATTTACACGGGGAAAGGGACGATGATGAGGACGTACAGAGTACCAAGTTTGATGTACTTAGGAGCCCCGAATCATCTACGAAGCCATGGGCTATGATTCATATGCCGATAGCCTTTCATACATATGGTCCTGCTGCGTACTAGTGTCCAAGAAAGGTCGTCCAAGCTTCCCGACAATAGTATCACCACTACAACCACCGCCCTATGCCTCCCTCCAGCTCCCATCCAACGCATCCTGGACCAAAAATTGATACCAGAAATACGCTATAGGCGAAGTAACCGCATGCCACATTGCATGCGCGTCTAGGACCCCAGTCCATAGAGGGAAGTCAAATACCTCGAGACCCGTAGCTGCCGTAGTAAGTGCTACAAACAGGCCGGCTTTCCAGGCGAATGGGGGCCTGTATATTTTAGGTCTGTTCGGGTACCGTCGTAAGATGAATATCGTTCTCAAGGGAAGAAAGTAGAATGTCCATAGGAGATCATGTAATAATCCGAGGACGAGGCTGAAGATGGAGTTGTAGTAGTTGAATCGAGGTTCGGAGGTTAGGTAGATGATGTGCCCCATATAAGTGAGCAGGAAAATTATTGCTAGCAGAGGGTTGGGTGCTAGCGAGGATAGCAATGACAGCGCTCGTGGATTGGTGAGCTTACCCCCGCTCGGAAGGCGGTAGAGGTGGAAGAGACGGATGAAGGTGTAGTAGAGTGCGCTGAGGGTGGCGAGGGCAGCGGAGAAGTAGTCTAGTTTTTCTGTTATTGGGAAGTCTGTTGAAATAGGAATCGAAAAATTCAACAATTGAGCCTGCATCTCGAGATACTGATGATAGGCAATATCGACATACCCCGTGTGTGGAACACCGCCGACCAAATCCACGCATTCATACTAAGCACCGCCCATCCAAGGTATAGTTTCTTCATCGGATGGTCATTCGGTAGCCTCGTCTTAACAATCTTAAACCCCTTCCAGTGTGCCCATAAGTTGAACACCGAAAACACCACCGACGCGGGTTCCTGCATCCCAGCATACCGCCAAAGCGGCCATTTGCCGTAGTATTGCTCCATGGGCCTCCCAGACGAGATGGCCTTGGCTGCAATAGAGTGCATGCAAGTGTATTTGCAGTCATCCTGGCACGACCAGCGCGTGAGGTACAAGGAGAGTGGGATGGGTTTAGCGCCCCAGGTCGATATCCAGGTACCATGGTTGGGGGCTTGGGGTTGGCATCTTGAGATCGCGCAGTTGGCGGTGCAGGTCGAGAATTCAAAGGCTCTGTCGCCACAGGATGCTATTGAGAGCTGGGGTATATATAAGAGAAAGAGGAGGTATACAGGGAGAGCTTTTAAGGTGAACATCGACAACCTATGTTACCACGACAAGGCGATGAAATCATGGGAAAGCGGACTCTGAAGATTAGCTGCCGAGTCTAAGCGGCACAGCTGTAATAGGCACCTCATCAGACCTTTGGATACAAGGCAGAAAGAACACACGGCCTCAATTTATACGTTCTCTATATTCAGTAGATTACGCCGTCATATCCTCCAACTCGATTTGCCGACTCCCTTGAGCTAGGTCACAAGGCTGGCAGAGGACGGCGTCATACAGTCTTCGAGCGCGTTTCCGCGGATGTTGTCCCTGTTTCTGATTTACCCTCTTGTGAAGATCTAGGTGTCCATAGGCACGATGCCAGCATCAAAATTACGCCTTTGAGTTTGGCCACACCCTCCCCCAGGTAGCACCAACGATATAGAGTCGATCTCGAGTCGCGTAAAAGGGAAGGTTTCGACTTGTTCCATAACCCCTTGGTTCTTTGTGAATCCCAAATACCGCTTCTCCCATTGGGAGTACCTTTGATACAGCTAATACGCAGTGTAGTATATGCAGAATCTCCTGACAAAAATAGAAGGATGCGACTGATGGACGTGTCGGCGACGACGACGAGAGAAACGGGAGAGGACTATTCAAGCGACATGATTGACTGAAGCCTTGTTGTAAGTAGATACAGTAGGTACTATATATACTAAAAGTCTGTGGAGTAAATGATAGGAGTTTGTGAAACAGATGATGAAATACTGGAGTGATGAGAGCATCGACATAATAATACTCAACATCTCCCGCCTCTCTTTAGAATTGAAAACAAGACAGTCAACCGGAAATGGAGAGTTAATACTCCCTACAGTCAGCACCCGACTATCCTCGCTCTCAAAATCGAGTTCCTCCAACCCACATACAGCATCGCGTATGTGCATCGCAATCGGAAGCTTCTCTGCTACCCCCATAAATGTTGCAAATACCCCCCTTTTTGGAAGCTATTTATCTGCTCCTGCAATGCAGGACCTCACAGCTGCTGGGTTTTTGGCACCAAACGGAGCCAACCTTGGATCCGCTTCCTCAAACGCCTTCACCTGGCTCCACAAACCCTCTGCGTCCCATGCATGTATGAACCTTACCTTCTTCAGCCGTTTTGACAGTCCCTTCGTCTGATTCTCCGCCAATTTCCACCAAGCCTTCCGTCCTCGACTGTACCATCCACATAAAAGCCGCTGGATTGATGCCGGTCGGATACGAGAAGCCAACCTCCTCACGCCTGGATTTCGCAGCGTCAAAATCTTGAGTTGGGGAAAGATTGGACGAGGAGAGTTGACATCGAGACTGAGCGTGCCAAGTCCATCCATATACCAAACCTTCAGGTCCTGAAGGTCCAGGTACCACACATTTTGACAAAGGGCAGAGATAGGACACCCGTCCAGCTTGAAAACCCTCTAAGTATGATTGCGGATTGCTAATTGAGGAGCAGCGTACTCGCGACCTGAGCAATAAAGCTTAAAGAATCGAATCGCATGACGATGTATGGTTTCGCAGTCGCTTGAGGAGGCCCGTCTATCCAGCTCCAGTATCGCAGCATCCTTCTCGTTCGATTCGCCATTTCCATCTGGATGTCGAGCGACGACCCCCTCGCATCTGAATTATATGAGGGAGAGAAAATATCCTAGAGCAGCCCTTGGCGTCACTTCAAGTCATTTGATCAATTTACACGGGGAAAGGGACGACGATGAAGACGTACGGAGTACCAAGGTTCAATGTACTTAGGAGCAACCAACCGTCCAACTATGGGATATGATTCATACGCCGATAACTTTCATACATATACTTCCGCTGCGTACTAATGTCCAAAAATGTCTTCCAAGCTTCCCGACAATAATATCACGACCGCAACCACTATGCCTCCCTCCAACTCCCATCCAAAGCATCCTGGACCAAAAATTGATACCAGAGATACGCTATAGGCGAAGTGACCGCATGCCACATTGCATGCGCGTCAAGGACCCCACCCCATGGAGGGAAGTCAAATAACTCGAGACTCGTAGCTGCAGTGGTGAGTGCAACGAACAAGCCCGCTTTCCAGGCGAACAGGGGCCTGTATGTTTTAGGTCTGTTCGGGTACCTTCTTAAGACTGATATCGAGGGAAGGGAGTAGAGTGTCCATAAGAGATTATGCAACAATCCGAGGACGAGGTTGAAGATGGTGTTGTAGGAGTAGTCGAATCGGGGTCCAGAGGTCAAGTAGGTGATGTGCCCCATATAAGTGAGGAGGAAGACTATTGCTAGCAGAGGTTTGGGTGCTAGCGAGGATGCCAACGATGGTGCGCGTGAATTGGTGAGTTTACCCCCGCTCGGAAGGCGGTAGAGGTGGAAGAGACGGATGAAGGTGTAGTAGAGTGCGCTGAGGATGGCAAGGGCTGCAGAGAAGTAGTCTAGTTTTTCGGTAATTGGGAGGTCTGTTGAAATAGGAATTGAAAGTTTCAATAATCAGCGCTGCGTCTCGAGATATTGATGATAGCAGTGTCGACATACCTCGTGTATGGAACACCGCCGACCAAATCCAAGCATTCATACTAAGCACCGCCCATACAAGGTATAGTTTCTTCATCGGATGGTCATTCGGTAGCCTTCGCTTGACAGTCTTAAACCCCTTCCAGTGTGCCCATAAGTTGAACACCGAAAACACCACCGACGCAGGTTCCTGCATCCCAGCATACCGCCAAAACGGCCATTTGCCGTAGTATTGCTGCACAGGCCTTCCAGATGAGATGGCTTTGGCTGTGATAGAGTGCATGCAAGTGTATTTGCAGTCATCCTGGCACGACCAGCGCGTGAGGTACAGCGAGAGTGGGATGGGTTTAGAGCCCCAGGTCGATTTCCAGGTACCGTGGTTGGGAGCTTGGGGTTGGCATTTTAAGATTGCGCAGTTGGCGGTGCAGGTCGAGAATTCGAAGGATCTGTCCCCTGAGGATGCTATCGAGAGCTGGGGTACATATAAAAGAAAGAGGAGGTATACCGGGAGAGCTTTTAGGGAGAACATCGTCAACCCATGTTACCACGAGCACGTAAGAAAGATGATGAAATCATGGGAAAGCGGACTTTGAAGGTTGGCTGCCGGACGGCACAGTCGACTCCATCTCACAACAGAACGTGACTATTCGGTATACAAGACGGAAAGTACACACGGCGTTAAGCCACATATTCTCTAGCTTCAGTTATCTACGCCGTGATATGAACAACTCTGCCAAAACTCTCTTCCTCCAACTCGATTTCCCGACTACCTTGAACGAGGTCACAAGGCTGGCAAAGGACTGCGGTCACACAGTCTTCGAACGCGTTTCCGCGGATGTTGTACCTGTTTCTGATTTCTCCTCTCGTGAAGATCTAGGTGTACGTAGGCACGATGTCAGTGTCAAAAATAGTAACGAGGAGGACCAGTACGAGCGAGTTGAAGCAATAGCTGTGAAAGGTACGCCGTACCTGCAAAACCCAGGCAACATCAAGCACTACTTCCAGGCATACTTCTGGCCATGCATCGCGCCCACAAATCTCATCTCTGTCGGGATCTGGTTGGCCAGTACGCTGCAGGTGTCTGAGACGACGTTTGTTCCGCACGTGGGCAAGGCAGGGGCATATTGTCGCGAGAAAGCCTATGTGTGGATACCGCGTACGCATCCGGCACCGTAGGAAAGGGGATCAAGAAGGAGGGAGAATAGACATCAGCAACAAATATTTGGAATTAAACTAAGAACTGGAGAGCGAAAGACTCACAAGTCCGTACATCACCGAAACACCCATATAAGCCATAACTCCAATCCCGTTGTCCGTCAGGTCTCACAGGCATGTTGAGCGCGTTTCTGTTTCCACCGTTCACCGACATGGGTGCAGTCGGTTGAGGTTGCTGTTGGTTGTAGGGGTAGAGCTTTGGTTCGTTCATCTTAGCGCTTGTAAGCTATTTAAGAACGTTCGAAAGTGGGCTCGAGAGGAGGACGAGGCACGACAGGACGGTACACGGTGAAGGTCGGGGAAGGGAACAGGGATGAACGGGAGAAGAAAGTTTAAGAAGGCCAGGTCCAATAAATTGTCCAGATATAAAGGGGTTCTCGCGCAACTTTTGAGACCGTCTCAGATAGGTGTTAGTATGCAGGCTGTACGCAGAGTCGCACAACCCGTATTCAACGCCCGCCGTCTGCGAGCTAATAGTAACCCAATTGTACCCCATGGACAAGGGCCGAAGCCTTGGCCGTCGTTGATTTCAGGGATGCTCTGAGGAGGATTCATTGGGCTGAAATTGATACTGTCGAGGCTATGAAGAACCTCTTATTTCATCTGTCGACTAATAGACAGCGTCAGACGGAGCTTGGAAGCGCCCTGAAACTTAGTATCGTGTCGCTCTTGTTCTCCTAGGCTTTGTCTCACGTACACAATGGGAGGTGACTCTGTGAACCAGAACCAGCAATCGTCCGTGAGTGTCGTCAACAGCGAGGGGAAGGAAAAGAAAAGAAAGGACGGATAAAGGTTGGTAACTACATGAAACTGGCTGGTAGATGTGTGATTGTCCACATATATCGGATGATCAGCAGAGGCAGGGAGTCCAGCCAGGTGATTGCCAAACATCTTGTCGAGGGCCTTTATGACAGTACACCTTGTGGCCCATTTTCGTCTTGGCCAGTGCACTAGTGGTCACCGGGTTGACAGGCGGAAAGAAGATGCTACCTTGCGAGCGAAACACCGGTTCAACGACTATGGAAGTGACGGAGAAATCAGCCCTCCCCCCGGATACGACCCTAAGGCGGGCGAGCTCCGTTAGCACGATAAACAATGGATTGCAAGATGTTGCTGGGAATGTTTGAGTCATGTTATGGATGGTCAATCTAGTCTATTCAAGCCCTGGACTTTGAATGCGTTTCCCAGGTATATTGTATGCAAATAGCGGTATCGTCCATCCAATCTGTCTAAGTTGAAATAGTTGATTACTGGATTAATCGTGCTTTTCATTAGCCGTAGGTTCATCCTCATCCTCGTCATCGGAGCGTTCGTCATCAGCAGTGCGAGTTATAATAGCCCTTTTAGAGCCGGTCAGCCCAAGTCGATGTCAGTTGAAGGAATTAAACGCATACTTGATCAAGATCTTCCAGATGAGCCAATACCAGAAGAGATTCAGTATTTGCAAAGCAAATATGGATACGAAGGTAAATCCGGGCAGCCACGAGACGAGGTATGTTCCTGCAGACCAGTTCCATTGCTTACTGGCCTCACTGTAGCCTGGTTAGCATGAGAGATCTGAAGTAGAGGGTGAAAACTCACGGGGCCAAATGGCTCTCATACCACACCGACCAGAGCATTTTGAAATTTAAGTAGTGGCGGAAGTAACTGGAAAAAGGTCAGATACAGAACTGAAAAGGGGACGAGAAACGCACGTCCAAACACCAATGAAGGTCACAAATGCGACCATTTTTGCTCTCTCCCACTGGATGTAGTTCAACAGCTTGGATGCCTGAAAGATGGCTCAAGAATCGGATCCAGGAGATGAGGACGAAGTACGTACAGCGAAGAAGGCGTCAGGGATATCCATACTCATATAAACAGCACTACCAATTATCGTCAGGTTTAGCAAGTAGCTCCAGCTGTACATCATTAGTATTCTGTTTTCAGCAACAAATGTCTAGAACCTTACCCGACGAGCCAAAGGGTAACGAAATGGTGTGCGACCAGCATATTATAATCTTTACGAGGCTTCTCCAACCCGAGGACGAGAACGATGAGCTGTTGCAACCAATAAGAGAATTGCATCAAATAGTAGCGCTTCAGCTCTCCAGGCATGTCCCAGTGAGGATAATCTAGTTAAGCCCCGCATGTTAGAATCAACCAGGAAGGACGAGGGAAGGAAACTTGCCGATCCAAAAGTATTTGGTTTGATACCAAAAGGTCGGTAACTGACCCATGACGCGCTGGATGGAGAATAAGTGAGGTCCTTAATGAGCAGGAGGCGATAAGCTCACGTAGCCCCACGCTCCGAAGAAGGCAAAGTAGACAACTGCGTAGAATTGCTCTGCGAAGCGGTCAATTTTGCCTTCCTTCCTGAGCCCAAGATAGCGCGCAAAGGGTCGGGAGACCTTGATAGCAAGATATTCGCGAATGAAAGAGAAGAACACGATGTAGTAGGCGAGAAAGATGAGGTCGTAGTAGGATTTGGCGTAGCGAGGCTGCTCGGGTTTCGAGGTTGGGAGGTATCCGGACAGCAGAAAAATGGGCGCAAACGGGTTTGGGAGGCCAGGCGCTACATATGGGGCAACCAATTTCCAGTTGAGATAGAGTACTACGGGCGTGACGAGGAGCTTGAGCGCGACATCTAGAAACAGAGATCAGCAGCAAACAGGGTTCAGAGGGCGCGGAAGAAACTGACAAGGGTTGATAGCCCATTGCAACCACCAGGGAGGAACACGTCTCGACGCGGACAGGAAGCCGTTTGAGGAGGCTGGGGAACCTGTCCGAGACGGTGTTGAGGAGCCCAGCGGCCTAGATAGCATGCCGCTGAGCATATTGCATCTACCGCAGGGAAAGAAACGCACGTCTGAGGCAGAAAGGGGCTAACAAGCTGGTGGTTTAGATCCTTTCTGGGGAAGCAAGTCAGACAGGTTGGTAAACAAGCTAGAAAAATGCCAACGTACTCTATCTGCGCCGTAGAGGGCTGAAATGCAGCTGGCCGCTTCCTGGGGTGGGTATGACGGGGGGCCATTGTGGGAGCAAACGAGGTGTGGGCTCGGCGTCACGCTATAAAAGAAGGGAAATTCCCATGATGGAGAAACTCTGAACTAGCCGCTATCGCAGCGGCCAGCAGTCGCATGCAGCACACTGGGGCTCGACGAGAGGTTGAGAGGATGAGGGCCGGACGCCTCGGCAATCAGTCCCGGGCATGTAAAATACCGTGTATCCTCGGTAAAGCGGAAATACTATGGCAAGGGCGATCATGTTGTTCATCAAAATATTTTGTGGAGGCCTGGCTGTCAATCGTACAATTTGATTGCAAGGAAATAGGATGTACAACATAACTTGTCTTTCGCCCTGGTTGTCCAACATACAAGACAAGAAAAAACACAAGAGGACATACAGCGCCAGTAAGTTATCCACCTTCCAACTACAGCGAACTACGCCATATGACCAGGTCTACCGAAACTCTCCTCCTCCAACTCGATCTCCCTACTCCCTTGAACGAGGTCGCACGGCTGGCAACAGAATGCAGTCATACAGTCTCCACCTCCGCCTCCACGGATGTTATACCTGTTTCTGATTTCGCCTCTCGTTTGGATCTGGTTAGATATGTTCAGTGGTATGTTGAGGAACAGAGCCGGGAAAAAGACGGAGGGGAACTACGCACCTGCAAAATCCAACCGACATCACACGCTGCTTCTAAGCATGCGTAGAGCCACCCATCGGGTCCACAGAGCCCATCTCGATCAGGATCGGGTTGGCCAGTCCTCTGGAGATGGTCGAGACGGCGTTTGTTACGCGCGTGGGCGAGGCAGGGGCACCATGCCGCGAGACAGCCTATAAGTATCACCGGGATTACGCGTGTGTAAGTGTAAGACGGAGGAGGAGTAGAAGATAGATACATCAGCAAAAGGACTCGAAACACGGAAACAGCAAGATAGAAGACAGAAAGGAGACGAAACCGACGACTCACAAGTCCGCATATCACCGAAGCACCCAAACAAACTGTGACTCCAATCCCGCTGACCATCAGGCCCGACGGGGAGGTTGAGCGCGTTCTTGTTTCCACCGCTGACTGACATCGGCGCGGTACCCTGAGGTTGTTGCTGGTTGTAGGGGTTGTTCTTTGGTTCGCTCATTCTTGGTACTGTAGCTTTATGTTGCTGATGAGCTGAGAGAGGGGAAGAAGGACCTAAGACGGTGCGTCTGATCGGGGGAAGAGAAACGGAAGTGCAGAAAGCAAGAAAGAAAGCTAAAGAAGTTGCTGTCAGATAGGATCGAATATATAGGAGGTTTCGCAACTTACGAGACTCCCTTGGGATGGGCGTTGGTATGTAAATGCACACAACAGCGCATCATCATCGAACTCGTGTTCGATGCTCGCCTACAATCGAATGATGAGAAATGATTCTATTTCCACTAGTGAACCGCACGGGCGGACACTTCGGCCATGGCTGAGGCACCCATTGAAGAGGCTGGACGATCAGCACCTCTCTCTGATGGACATAATCGGAAGGATGATAGAGGGCCAAAGACATTTAACCTGTGTGCGCCGGGCGCGGCATGTAGGGGCATAGAACCAGGTGTGATGCGACCGGTCGAAGGGGGATAACAACATCAACGAGCTGAAGGCCTAGGTTGTGTTCAGTCGCCTACCAACAGAAAAGATCACGGTTTCAGGGAGGGCGGAATGGTCCGACACATTACGGTCACTTGGCTATTCAAACTGTCATGCATCTTGAGAACGAGAAAGGTTAGTCAGGAGATTCCAGTACACTTCGGACTAACTTGTAGTCCCGATATGAGAGGTATTCGGCTGCACAACGATCCTGATCGTCGCGAAAGAGATAAATTGAGGCATGAAACGTCCCAGGAGAAGCCCTGTGCCAAATCAAGTGGGCTGGTCAATCCTCATCGGTAACATATTCGGTTAGCGTCAAAGGCTGAGGTTTTCCACAAGTTTCGCAGATACTGGAGTCCAAAGTAGCCGATCAAGTGCAGACGCTGCCCAGTAAAACCATGGCATTCTCCCTTGATCCCGCAGACGCCACGAACGAGTATGGTGATCCAAGAGATGTCTAGATATTATGAAGGCTGAGTATTTGAATGAGCTGTTTCACGGACATGGAGGGAAGGAGAAGGGAGAATGAGCCAAACCACGTCCTCTCAAGTTGCCAGTGTTTGCTATTCCCATCACTGCCACACAACGCCAAATCCCACTCCCGTCGGAGACCGCCTCCGCAATCACAGCGCAATCGCAATGACAGCCAACTTGAACATGTGGAGTCCTGCAAGACAACGTTCATTTGTCTTCTCCTCTTCGTTCTCCTCTTCCTCCCCCTCCTTGACTCCCAACAACAATGGCTAAACGACCCTTCATAAAAGCCCTGCTCATTGATATCTCGGGCAACCTACATATCGGATCTACACCGACCCCGAACGCGGTGGAAGCTATCAAGCGCCTTAGGGCAGCTAATATACCGTTCAGGTTGTGTAGTAACTCTAGTAAAGAGTCAACCGCATCTTTAGTTTCCAAATTGAACGCGATGGGGTTCGATTTCGCCGCGACACCGGCTCCGGGGGAGAGGAAGGAAGTTTGGACGAGTCTCGGTGCGGTGGCTCAGTATGTGCAGGACCGGGGGTATAAGAAGTGAGCTCGAATATACTTATTCTTGTTGTATTAAAAAGCTAAAGGACGGTGTAGGCCATTCATGTTGCTATCGGATTCTGCGCGCACCGAATTCTCCCAGTCGGAAGCTCAGGGGCCATACGACGCCGTCATTATTGGCCTCGCACCGAAATTATTTGACTACGAACACCTCAATACTGCATTTCGTATCCTCAAAGGCGAAGATCAGCCTAAATCCTCCAGTTCCGTCGTTCCTTCCCCTACTGGCACCGGTGCATCCGGATCTGGTGATGGTGTTCTGCAATCCATCAAACCCATACCCCTCATTGCGACACACAAGGCCAAGTACGTCGAGAAGGATGACCCACCAGGTCTCTCTCTCGGCCCAGGGCCGTTCGTCACTGCGCTGGAGAACGCAACGGGCTGCGAGGCTTACGTCGTCGGGAAGCCTACCAAGACGTTTTTCGAGCTGGTGATCAATGATTTCTATTCGTTATCCGAGCTCACTCCAAGCCCTGGGAGTAGTCAAAGTGAACCCGATGATGAAGGAGATGATGGGAAGATTGCGATTATTGGAGACGATGTGGAAGCTGATCTGGGAGAGGGCGCCGTGGAGTTGGGGTTGTGGAGAATATTAGGTGAGCGATAGTTCCATCACATATTCTTCTTTGCTTTTTTTTTTCTTTCATGTTTATTCGTTCCTTGTGCTGTTTTCCAGTTGCTGATGATACACCCTTTCACAGTCAAGACGGGAAAATACAGACCAGGCGACGAGTCAAAACCCGGTGTCGTACCTCCAGATGAAGTTTACGACAGCTTTGCTTCTTTCGTCGACTCTTTGCTCTCAAGCTCAAGCTCCTCTTCGAAGCGACGGCGCGGAAACAATAGTAAGTGATATTTTACGATACGATATCAGCGCAACCTTGCTTACTTGTGTGATTTCTTTCTTTCTTCCCCTTTTAATTCTTTTTTCCCTCCCGGTAAACCCTTCTCGTCTTCTTTCTTCTCTTTACCTCGCTCACGGGGCCCGTTCCATTTACGAACCACAGAACAACAAGCCGGGGATCGCTGTGTCCTGATGTAGAACAATGTCCGGGCGCTTTAGACCGTCCTTCGTCCACCTACTAACCAATTGT
>JANBPK010000185.1:0-11662 GCA_027579435.1 Candolleomyces eurysporus
GCCAGTGGGAACGTTGTATTCAGGCTGCATTGATTGTCGACTTTCTGTGCCTGAAGAATTTGCTTATCTGAAAGGCGACATACGCACAGGAGCGCACAGGGTCCCGGGAATTTTCAGGAATTTCAAGGGCTGATCTGACGACTTGCAGCTTTCCATTGCACAGGCCTGAAGGTGGGAAGTAATTGGAGCTTCTGGCCTGTTAAAGTCCTTGGGCAACTTGATGCGTGGATAATGTCATCATAAATCGCATGGTACCTCCAACCTTTCCTGAGGACCTCCCGCCCTTCAGGGCGCTCTTGGCTCGAGGTTCTTCGTTCTTCACTGACAAGGCGGCTGCACCCAAGCTGGCATCTCAAGCGCATCCGAAGATCGAGGTACTCAACATATAGCGCTCCAAATATTGACAACTCCTCCTTCCCTCCACCAACGTTTTTCTTGAAGTGCGAGCATACCTCCTTTGAGGTCTAGACTGATGATGCAGAGACTTCATCAGAGCCAATTATGGTCTTGGATCACTCGGCGCCCGTGTTCACCGAATTATTCCCGGTCCATCGCTACTTTTTATCGTATTTTTATATAGTCATACATGTTAACAGCGCGGCTCGCTGATAACCTCCACCCTCCTGGTCCGAAGAGAACTCAAGCACTCCGGGCTGGGACTCCATCCCAGGACTCCTCGATAGAGGAGCGTACGAGCGCGTACGCACTGCAAGACATCGATCGCTCCTGGTCGACTTGGAATTGGTATCCGGGATGAGGCCGAGTTATGGTGGTGGCTTGCCCGGTATGCTGCAGGACATGCAACTTTTGAAGGTGAGTTGCGCTCCTCTTTTGTGCGCTCTTGGATTCTCACTTCCTTGCTTCGTTGGTTCCGAATCCAGTATCTCGATGGTATGAACTCAGTAGTTCGTCGTGTTGGCAGTGGAAGTTGACGATTGGAAATGATTTTGGCTGTATGATTAGTTGGGGCATTGGCGATGTTGGTGAGTGGCCGTTCTGTCGAACTATTTCCTCTCGAGGGGGAAACTGATGAAGGAGGATTCTGCACATCCAGGTCCTAGAGTACATCCATACTTTGCCGTTGGAAGTGCGTCCCACGTTCTCTCAGTTTGTCATCCCCGGTGTCTCAACATTTGTTCTTTCGCTATAGAGGAAGCTTATCTGGCCTACGCGGTGGTCATACACCAAGATACTCTATTTTCTGAACCGTCATGTCGTCTTCGCTTCGGTCATAAGCCCAAGACTTGTCTCTTCGACCGAATGCCAGACTATGTATCTCATATCTAATTGTGAGTGCCAGCCTTCTGCGTTGTTGACCACCGAATCACCTTATCTTTCTTCTGCGCAGGTACCAGAGTGGCGACCGTTTTGATCGCGGAAGGTGAAGGCCTCGTCTCAGGGTCTGAATGATGAATCTAACCCGGGTCGCTCTTGCTCTAGCGCTCTTGTTTGCTCGAGTATGGGCTTTGTCTGGCAATAATCGAACTTTGGGCATCCTACTTTTTCTATTCTGGCTGGTAGGTCTTCTCGAACATATTTTTCCATTACGTTGGTAGACGACATCTAACTTCCATCTTCCAGTCCACAGGAAGCGCGGCTTTCGTGCTTTTAATACGTTTTGCGTTGTCGGTTGTTTGTGAGTGTCTCTTTCCTTTCTATGTCGTTCACTGGCCGAATATCATACCCAATCGACGCCACATCGAATCCGAACAGTTATGATATCTCCAAGGATTGTATCCTGTATTCCTCTGGAAGCGGATTCAAAGTACTCTATACCCGGTTTGGCTTTGATTTTGATAGAGCAACTTGGTGAGTTTTGTCTCTTACTCACCTCATTAACCCACAACACGTTCCCGCTTGACGTGCATCGCGTCTCCCTTCAGTTATTATGTCGATTTCGTTGTACCTTGGGATTAGGAAGTATGGCCGTTCGGGGAGTCACTTAGGGAAGGTTATGTATCGCGACGGATTGATGTATTTTGTAGCGTTGACCGGTGAGTGAAATATTCTTTTCTGATTGCGGAGCTGAGCCGATTGATTTCCGACCTGCATGTGCCATATACGTGCCTCTCCTTCTTCGTGTTCTTCTAACTCTCGCTTTCCTCTCCGACGACGGCATAGCTCTGGCATTTGTAAACGCATCGGTTCAGCTGGCAGGTCCCAAGGTGGGTCACACTGGACCTTACTTTCTACTTGACCCCAAACTGACCGATGGTGACAACCTCTTCCAACTCACAGGACAACAAACGTTACATTCTTAATACGTACGCTTTCACTTTGCTCTCATTCTACTATGCATCGTGCTAACTCGCTCCCTTCCGATCCCATGCCACCGCCCTTGTGCCATCGTCCCCAGTTTCCACTATGCACTACACAGTATTCTATGCACGAGGATGGTTCTCCACTTGAGGAAGGAGGCCAGGGAGCGTATGGGTTTTACAACGTATATTGAGGGTGGTATGGGTAGGACGCACGCTGCCGATAGCGTTATATCTCTACACGCGATTAGCGGGCCAGCGACGTCTACTTCGGATGAAAGATATACGTATGGTACTGGTAGTAGTAACAGTCATGCTCACAGGCATTCTTAATCGTAAACCTTTAAGCATTCGTATGATTTGTGAGGAGCAGGATGCAGTGTTGGATTATGACATGCGACGAGAAAATAATCGAGCGTATTTGCTAATGGTAAAAGATAGTATAGAAGGGTGTTTCGTAATTCTTTTTTCCTTCCTTTTCCTCGTGTTTTGTGCTTTTCTGTTCTTTTTGTAAGGTTACGACCTTGTAAACCTACTCACACACACACACACACTCCAGATTAAGATAGAAAAGTATGTAGGGAGAGCCCGATCGAGAAGACAAGCTGTTACGAATCCCCATTCGGCGAGGCCGCAGACGCAGAGACCGTGGTGAACACGAGCACCTTAGAGCCTCCAGAAGGCCCTACTAGCCTCACCACACCTACCAAACGCGCTTCCGGGCAAAAAGCTGTAAAACTCTTCGACGATTTGGACTTTGGGCAAATCCCCAGGGTCAACGCGGCACATCTTGCTAAGCTTATCCCACCTCTTGCCTCTCATTTCGTAGATCTTTCTCTCGGCAGCTGGAAGAGACTTCCACTTGGCTACAGCCTGGTTCTGAGTCCACAAGAAGATGTTTGTGCAGACGTAGATGAAGAAGAACGAACCGGACTGGGCATCAGTCAAGAGCTCGTCCGAGTCAGCGTTAACGTTCGGGCTGTCGATGTCGCCAGCCTTGGCTGTGCCGTTGGATAGAAGCGTATGGTAGTTGGTCCATAAACGCCTCTCCAAGTCGAGGAACCGTTCGAAATTGGGGTTTTTAACGCTGCTAAGGGTGGCCCACAATTCCGCGACCCTTTTGTTCACGGCTTGTTGATTGCCTTGGCACTCGGCCACGAGTTTTGGAACGCTTTGTGGGATTTGGAGGCTGAAGATGGTGAAGGCATCGGGTGGGACAGGCGTGCTCATGACGACTACTTTGAAAGGTAGAATGAGCTGGGTAATTTGTGGGTAATAGAGTCGACTGATTGCTGAGAAGACTGGTGAGTCGATCGGGAGAGAGGTGGGCTGTTGGTGAAGAGGGAAGACCGAAATTGAGAACAGTCTATATAGGCAGGATCAAAGCAACGTTTGAGTGTTTGACTCTCATTGAGTGTGAGGAGAAGGCTAAGTAAGGGCTCGACTGTGGCCAAGCACACATCGACATCAAGGTGGCCTAGTGACCAGTGACCGGTGAGTGCGGCACTCGTATTGTTGGCAGAACACTGCCATTTTGCCGAGCCGGTGTGGCAGAATGGCAATTGTCTGGCAGGACCCGGGGGGGCTGGCAAAATGGTGGCAGAATCACCAAGCCATATTATCTTGAGAGCCGTTGTTGACAATTTGACGGTCACACAGTTTGCCACATTGTATTATTCTTCATTGCCCTGCCTTCACTCTTCTTTCCATTCAGGCTTAGCCACTGATGTATACAGTCTACTCCAGCTATGCCACAGACACAAAATTCAAATTCATATTCATATAATTAGAGGCGAACATCATGTGAGAAGGCATCACATTTCTCCACATGTACAACCTTGATAGGATCGAATTTTGTAAGAATATTCTGCCAACGTAGCAATTGCCGTTCTGCCGACAGGAATGGCAGAGTCAGCCCAAACCTATCCTGCCACGGTCACTGGTGGTGACCCCCGCGGTTGCTTTGACCGGTCCAAAGCTGACCGAAGCACCGACAACAATGCCTGAAATTTGGAACACGGGAACATCTGACCCTCTTCCAGATGGCAAAAAGCTCAAACGCAATAATTCTGAAAGACCATCGTCCAAGCCAGCCTTCACATATTCTTAGTAACCGTCTCGTCTCGCGGTCAGAGGGAAGAGAAAAAAGTAGAATTTCGACGATTGTGTGACAGAGATGCATGAGGTGTTTGCTTTGATCTGATTACTACCTGGGATGTACTGTCCATGAAATGTGCTCAAAGACAATGTTGCAGAATATTTTGTCGAAATTGGAACCCCAGCGCTAGTCACAATGAGCGTCTAGCGAGGGACGCAGAGCTCCTTAGCCTCATAGCGCATAGCAATATCAAGTCGGATTAGGCCAGTCAGTTCATACATTTGCTCCTTTATCGTGATAATCTGGCGGAGCCACTTCGAAAGGCTCCAGGTTTTCTACGCGTATTAAACAGTATATCAAAAAATTTGCCACTTGCTAACATTCGCTGCTCCAAACACTAGATTCCCTGAAGTTTTTATAAATGATGATTGAGGAGGTACAGGACTATCAAACTTAGCACGGGAGCAAGTATTACATTGAATGAGGAATTGACTCTTTCTGGAAGACGTTATATGGGCTTGAGGATAGCCCGGTCAGTGGCAAGTTGAACAGCCAACTACACCCCCCAACGCTCATGAGCATGAGTTCCAAGCCTCGCATACGTACTCATCGGCAGATAGCTATAAAGCTCATCCAGGTTATCAAGCTGGTCAGCATCCAGCTTTCCGTTCTTAGACCTCTCTACGATTTCAGCCAACTTTCTACCCCTCGTTTCATAGATCTTCTTCTCATGAAGAGGCATTGTGGCCCACATGGACGACAACAGCAAGTCTGCCTGGAGACCATTCAACACTTTGTGGGTAGCGAAACGGAAGAAGAACCATCCGTAATCAAAATCCGGCTCGTTAAAAATCTGAGCCATGAACTCCACAGGTTCCTCGAGATCCAGGGACCTGCGGTACCTGGCCCAGAGTGTTTGTTCTTGTTTAAGGAATTCCTCCTTTTCAAGAGTGTTAATCACGGCAGGGCCGTTGTCGCCAGTGCGTTCGTTGCCCCATAGGCAAGCTAGCTTCTTGTTGACATCCTGCTGTTTTCCTAGAAGGCCTAAGATCGATGGGTGGCCCTCCGCGATCTTGGCTTGGCAGAAGAGGGTGAACGCGTCTGGTGGCACGGGCACACCTCTGGCGGTAGTTAGGATCTCCTGATTGAGGTTGTAGATTTCGTCCTGAAGCTCTCTAAAGGAGTTGAGCTGACGCTGCGCAAGTGTGGGGCCAATAGTGGACATTGCTGAGTCGGAATACTGAGCGAAGTGATGAAAGCTAGGAAAGCCGCGGGTGATGGGAGAGGGGAAAGTTAAAGGTAGGGTAGGGTAGGCGGTCAGCGCGTTATATAGTAGCGTGAGTGCGTGTGGCTCGTCGACACGGTCATGTGAGTTCGTAACCGGTCATTTCAGGTGAACAATGAATATTTGAATCGCCACTCAATCCATTGTCTAGCCGCGGGTGGCGTTGTGTCCGACTTACATTGGTGTCCAAATTCGGCAACGTCCTTTCATTCTTTTTTGCCCTCTTCTTCCACGCTCGGTAGCTATTCCAGTCCGGAATTCCTGATAGTCGACAAGCATACATAAGTGTGAGTACAATGGTAGATATTCATGCACAGTCGTTGGCAGCAAAGAAACATTATAAGAAGCGACGAAAAGCGGCCACATAGCTTCGACAAGGCGAACGGGCAGATCGACCCCCTCGCAGATAGTGACAAGTATCAAAAGGAGGAGAACGCAGAAGTGTGGAGACATGGATACGAGAAGAAGATGACAATGGTAGCAGTATTACTGAGTCGTACGGTGTAGATAGGTACTCCGGGCAAAGGCGGAATGAATTAGTCCCAACCTAGGCTCCGAGAATCAGCTTCAAGGGAGAAAGCCCTCCACGCTCCAGGTCATCAACTCGTCGGATAAAGTGACGGTTGGTTTCGGTGGTACGTGAGACGAAGGTCAAGCCCGGCATCAGTCAGGTTGGAGCAAGGAGGTAGAATATCATCCTGCATCGGCCTTCCGAATGTAATGTGCACTTGTTTCTTGGGAAATCGGAGTAAGGGGTGAATCGCTGCTAAAGGAGGTGGGGCGAGGGCGTTGTCCGAAAATCCGGTATTCATTTCCTACTTCAAGAAACGCAGTTGAGGTAGAGCGTGTGTGCCATCGGGTGTAGGGGTGAGGTGAGTAATCATCTCGAAAATGTCGTATCTAGACAAGGTCTTGTCGTAAAGAGTACGCCTTCTTTCTTCATAATGAGCTCGCGACAGTGCGGGATGTTCTAAGTGCAGTTGGACAAGCGTTGGGAGCGCAGACGTGAGGCTGATGAGGTTCTGCTGGTCTATATCGTAGGAACTTAATTTCAATGATGTGAGCTTGCTTGAGAATTTTTCCAAAACAGAGGAAAGGAAATGTTCGTTGTTGTGACCCGGAACTTGTTTTCGGAGGTAGAGTGAAGTGAGAAACGGCTAATGCCACTATGAGGAAGCCGACGGCGCCACCGCGCTAGTCGGGAAAGGACAGTGATGCCTGTTTTAACCGGTCCGAGCGAATTCTTGAATGCTGAACGGGGAAAACCAATGTTGGCTTTGAATATAACAAGCCTCGGATAGGCTTGAAGAACCAAGGGAAGGATATCGATAGGAATCTCGCAGCCCTCATGAGGTAGATGGAGGCCCTAGAGATCCAGTACTTGCAATTGGCTGCAGGGAATAATTTCAGTGAGCCACAGGGACTCAATGCCGAACGTCTCGGTGTACTTAGTCGAGGTACAGTCCGAGCTTCTGCGGACGTCTCAGGAGCATCTGCATCTTACGCCGATGATCGTTTATTGACACAGTACGATCATGGCGTAGATCAACACGGATGCTGAGCTAATCTACCCGATGAAATGGTGTTCGACCTCCTTCATCTTGCAATTTTGGAGAAGATCGTCCTCGAGTTCACCAAGGGATGCTTCTAGCTACTTCCAGCGGGAGAAACTGAATGACAGTAAAGAAAGCAATCGCTTCGTGTCGGTGCTGCGACAATTTCGGTTATCCGAGTCGGAGCTGTGTATTCGAGGAGTAGAGAAGGAGAGTGAAAGGGGAACGGTGCTAGCACGACCTATCCATTGTAATATTCGGTCGCCCCGTGTTTCAATATTCAAGCTCTATCCAGAATCTGGGTGCCATCCGGGTAGTTAGAGATGACCACAGGCAAGGGGTGGAAAGAGCCACCTGTCTCCAGCGCCCGCAGACATGGGCAAAGAGAAAAGGTGGCTCTGTTGCATGCATCGCGGGATTGCGATTGAGAATATTGAGAGGCAAACAGTGGACAAATATCTCCCGGAGAACGTCGTCGGGAAGGCGGCGACAGAGTGAGATCAGGGCACGATGGGCACTGGTGCTGCCTTGAAACTCTCGGTATTCCCCTTTGATATTCTGCAGCATCGCTTCCTGCTCGCCAATTTTGCCTCGCAATTCTGCGAGCTGGAGTTCCTGTCCAGCAAGGAATCCTGTGATCTTTCCGCACTCTCGATCCGTTGGCGCATAGTTGGTGCTTAGAGCCGAACGAAATGGTAACTCGGATTGATTCATTCTACAGGATGTCCTTTATTTATACTCCGATATAATTAGCAATAGGTTCAGCTGAGTCCTGACGAAAGACGCTTGGAGGGCTGTGACTATGGGCAATAATTTGTATGGCACTACCATGACGTGACTGCAGGACTGCTAATCGTGTGAAGTTATTCAGACTCCGAAAGTTCGGGCCGGACGCGAAAGCTTTCACGACGATCAATTCAACCTCCCTGGAAGGATAGTAGATGGGGCCCGGGGCTTGACCGAGCTAGAAGATGCCCGTCCTAAGCCCACAAAGCGATATGAAGAAATCACGGTCTCCATCGAGAGTGATATGTATCAACAATACCAGGGAACCAACCCTCGAGTTTCCGGACTTGATACAATTAGCCCCCTTGAAAATCTGGAACCGGTGTGGTGATAATACACAACTTGAAAAGGAGTAGACCGTTGGCTCCCTTGAGTGCTTGAGCTTGCGAAGAGTCACTGGTAGAACAGACGGCACATGACGGAAATTTACTACGGTCCACCTCCTACGCGTTTCATGGTTTCTGTACCCGTTTTCAATGATATTACAACGTTGGTGATCTCCATCACGGAGCACATCATCTGGCAAACACAGCCATCACGGCGGGTATGATTGGTAGCCCACAAGCCTGTTAGCGCCGGAAACCTTTTGTACTCAAACGCAAACCTCCACGGGTAGTTCGCTGCCAGCTCAGCCACCATCGGCGCTGTTAAAGTTTGCGTGCAGTGCAGCTTCGTGGTCGTGGAGCTAACACCAGCACCGTTGGGTCATCGCACACGTTCTTTACCGCTCCTTCGTCTCCCTTTCCTGACTGTTTGCGCTGTTTGCGATACCTGGGGGTGGAAAGATGTCGAATATTACGATGTGAGTATAGGGCGTCTGTTCCGGCGATAGGCTTTTCTGACAGTTTGGCATTGTGTAGAGAGCTGAGGCCGCCGCCGAACGTTGACTTTGTGAATGGTGAGCACCCATTTCTTGAGCGCTGGGATAGAAGGAAGTCTGGGGTTGCGCGGTGATTGCGCTAGGGCGGAGCGGGAGGCCTGAGGCTGGAGCAGGAATTGGGAAACAGCGAGGGAAGGTTGGATCCGGACGGTCTGAACGCTGGGCCTTGCGCCCAGGATGCTTCGAATCCGACAACCCCGTTTCTTACCGGTGTTGGTCCAGAGGCCGCTGTGGTGAAACCGCCATCATGAATTCTCCCTAGCCTATTCTCTTCACGCGAATGCGAGTGAATCCGTTTAGCCTGACACCTGCCGGCTTCCCCTCTTCCAGGATTTCCAGGTATTCCACCGTCCGGCCAAGAGAGACCGCAGGCGACTGTGAAAGGTGTACGTATGCATGGGCGCTCTGTGTTGATTCGTGGCTAACTCCAGCTGGCACAGGCCATCGAAGTACGGGTTAGCCCCCCTACAGGAATCAAGGCGAAGTGGGTACGAATTGAGCTTCGTAAGGTCGAAGTGTTGCCACCTGGGGGCGAATCGAACCTCTACTGGGACTGCATCGGCAGTCCAGTTAACCTATGGCAGGCAACCGAAGAATATGGTCTCTTGCGGACGGTGCGTTTTATTACGCTCAATCGATCCATCTTCACGTTTATCTAACTTTGCTTCTAGCAAGACTTCCCATTCTCCATCCGAATCCCCGAATCCATNCCCCCCTAGCGTTGAACTCGAAGGCAGAGCAAGCATCGGATACGAGCTCCTCGCCAGCGTCTGTATCAAGGGCAAAAGGGGCTTCCTGCGTAAAGCAAAGTCAACTGTAGCGACGAGCAAAGCGCTCATCACGATCGACAAGCACGAGTTGCACTCTACGTGGCCCATCTATAATCAGCCGGAAATTAGACACGTATCCCAGGAAGGTATCAACCTCATGGTAGAACGCAACCACACATGCTTTGGACCCGGTGACCGAGTCGCTGTAAACGCTACTGTCAAATCTGATAGCATGCACACCGTGATACTCCGAGGGTTTGAAATCGCACTCAAGGAGACGACCGTGTTGAGGGCGGGTCCGTATGGCGCGGGCAGGCGCACTCAACCGCAGGTCCGGACGATCAGTATCGCAGAGAACAAGGTCATGTTGAACGCGACGATGTATGGTGGGCAGCAGAAGCAGGCGGAGCTCTCATGTACCCTGAACCCGAAGCATACCACCCCAACTTTGAACGCGGCAAGGCATATCGACGTCACATACACACTGATGGTGAAGGCGGTTATGGGCACGGGCGAAAACCTCGTCATGGACCTTCCCGTGATCATCTCAAACTGGCAACGGTATGTATTTTCTTTTTCGCGTTGCTATCGCTCTAACCTTCTCCCTCTAGCGACGTCTCAGCCTCTGCGATACAGTAAGTATCACCCTCCATTTTTTTTGAAGTATGAGGCTGATTTTCAACGCTCAGGCAAATCGGACCCACACCCAACTTGTCCATGTTGACTGCGACACCCACTGGATCTCAAAATCCCAACAGCCAAGGCTTCTATGGCGCTACACACACAGGGAACACGGGTCGAGCCCCAGTACAAGCATCCACCCTTCCCGTAGGCCGCACCTCAGCAGACCGTCCTGCACATGGACGCCAAGGCTCTGGCGGCGGTGTGAACCATTACGCAACCGCCAACCCAGCTTTGTCCAAACTTCCCGTTGATGAATTCGGTTACAGCTCTACCACCACCACCACCCCTGGTAGACCCACGGTCACCCCCATCAACACTGGTGCCAATCCCTCTGCCCGCCCTACGTCCTCTCGCTCAACGGATAACAGGGCCAACCGGCTCACGATCACTAACCCCCACCCCTCCGACATTTACTCCGAAGATCATGCGGGTGGGAGCAGTAGTGGTCGACCCCAGCAGCGCTCTCAGGTGGATAACGCGGCCAAGCAGTGGCCTAGCGCTGAAGAAGAAAAGAGGCTTTATGAGCAAGCGAGAAGCCGTGTTGAGACTACACAAGGACCTCATGCTGCACCGGTGAGTTTTCTTATACTTCTTCCAGAATCTATTCATTTATATGTAACTTCCTAGGCTCCTCTCTCCTACCGTACTTCCCCGCCACCCGGGGGCTCCAGCAGTGGCTTCGGCGGCGGATCTTCTTCCGCTGCCGCGCCATCTCAAGCCAACGGCAATCCCGACCCATGGATGTCGGCAGAAGAAGAAAAGGTTATGCTTTTCAACAAAGCACAGGCGGCCGTTTTGCGAAACCAGGGGAACGCTGGCGCCGAACCCTCTGCAGGAATGGGCTCTTCTTCCTATCCCAACCATCATCGAACACCATCGGACCACGCCACTCCCGGTGGCTCCTCGTCAATGTCTAACAAGCCTAGTGGGGCCCAGTTGTATCAACAAGCGATGGCTGCGCGCAAGAACCCTTCTCCCAGTCAGGCCACTCCGATTAAAGGTGCACCTACATTCGCCAGCGCTGAGCAGGAGAAGGCCGCTTTGAGGAGGTATCAAGAGGCGAGGGAGGCTGTGGACAGGACGCAAGGAGGCCTAGGACCGGAAGAACCGGCTCCAAGTAGTGCTGCACGAGACTCTGGTCCCATAGCTTACGAAGCGCTCTTCCCCAACGCAGGCTCATCGTCAGTGAACAGGTCGCCTCCACCTACTGCCAATCAAGAACCCCCGCCACCACCTTTCGCTGGTGGAGCGCCCGTCGGGCCTATGGCGATCCTTTCGGAGAAGGAGCGACTCAAGAGGGAGTACGAGGCTCGCGATGCTGCTGCGCTCGCCGCTCAACAGCAACAAC
>JANBPK010000186.1:0-26375 GCA_027579435.1 Candolleomyces eurysporus
GACGGACGCGTCAATGCGTCGCGTCGCGCGTCACTGGCGGTGAGCCCAACCCTTCGACGTTCGTGAACCTTCAGCGCCCATATTCACCAGAGAAATGTCGAATCTGTCAAAAGTATACCTGTAGGGCCTTGAATTGGCCTCAGTGGCGGTCGGAAAGCTCAGGATTGGCTCAGGACAATGTTCCCTCCGTGCTTGCTAGCTCGCGAAGTCCCAGAAAGCATCTGAAGGGTATTCTGGGCGTCTAAGTATCGAGCGACGGAGGATATCAGCTACATGGTGGTGACAGGAAAAGAGTGAAGCTGGTCGACGATGATGAATGTATTTATTTGCACATTGCTTGGTCTTGATTGGCGCCCTTGAAAGACTTCATGGCTTGGATTCAGCTGCTATTTCTTCAAATTCTTCTCAGTCATGCTTTCTGCAGTCGGATTTTCGCGATTTTCTGCAAGGGTTGACAGAAGATACGCGCTATTAGCCCCCTTTTCGCCGAGGCCCAGCGCTTCTCCCCTAAGGATAAGAGCAAAGGCTCCTTCAACCCGAGCGGCATTAATTTGCTACTTTCGCGGAGTACCCACGGTTCGGACAGATCTTCCAGTGGAAGCTATCTTGAGAAGCTAGTCTGGCCCGTACGTGAGCGACGAATATGCATCATAATTTCTCAAAGTTTATATACGTTTTGTAGAGAATCTGTCGACGGGGAAGCTCATGTCAGGCAATTTATGCTCCTTTCGTTCTACTCCATTACGATGCGAAAATAGCATCCCCGCATGATTCTGGCCGAAAGAATTTGGGGAGATCAAAAATGTTATCCACGAAAGTCTTACCTCCCTGACTGTCCCCGACTTCTCACCAAGTTTCTGTTACATTTGGAGATATTGTAGGTGGTTCCGTGAAGATTGCTTCCAACAACCCTCTCAACCCTCTCAACAAGCCACTCATTGACCTCGGTTTCCTAACCCACCCGTTCGATATTGAAGCGATCAAAGAGGGTGTCCGAGTG
This sequence comes from Candolleomyces eurysporus, assembly GCA_027579435.1. NCBI lineage: Eukaryota > Fungi > Basidiomycota > Agaricomycetes > Agaricales > Psathyrellaceae > Candolleomyces > Candolleomyces eurysporus. The sequence continues at coordinate 1,001 of JANBPK010000186.1, forward strand.
GCTAAACGATGGTCCGCTTACGAGGACTACATCACCGGTTTCCTTGGTCCTAATCCAGACACGCTCCCCGCTGAGGAGTTTGCCAATCAGCTGAGGGCGGCTGCTGGGACATTCTGGCACCCTATCGGCACTGCTACAATCTCGCCCAAGGGAGCGAAGCGTGGGGCTCTGGACCCGGGTCTAAAGGTTAAAGGTATAAAAGGGCTTCGTGTCGTCGATGGCTCTGGGATTGTAGTCTTTCGTTACGCTACCCAGCAGTATTGCTGGATCTCAGCTGACGGTCCCCCCGTTGTGTAGCCGTATGTTCCAACTGCGCATACCCAAGCCTTCTCTCAGAGAGGGCCTCGGATCTTATCAAAGACTCCTGGGCACGGTGTACAAACGACAATTTCAATAGCGCGCATCGTCGAAGAGGACTTTGAAGACGGTGTCATTAATCTTTATAAAATTTAAAACCAAATTTAATTCTATGAAATGATTTCCAGCGCAAGGTGATACATATAATTTCTACGGGCTGCAGTTAAAAGTGCCACTAAGGGTTGGGTTCTATGGGCGAGCTAGGGAACATGCATCAGCACCAATAATCTGTTTCAGTGCAGGAGTAAACGACTTTACTTGGCTTGTTCCAGATACTATCGAAAAGCTGTCGATCGTCGTCATTGAGTTCATGGTCTATATTTTAGGTTCACAGTATATTTCCTCATTAGCCGTGTTGTCCTACGTGGAAAAATAGAGGAGACTCACCATAGGGACCAGACATCATATCCAGGAAGTCGTCCAGTGACATGTTGTCATAATCATCTTCCAAACTTTCCTCTTTACCACGACGCTGCCCTCGCTCTAGATTCCTCCTCCCAGCCCTCGGTCTAGTGACACGTCCAATATTGGAGGAACCATCACGACGGCTACGAACCCCCCCGTCCGATCCTGATTCATACCCATATTCGACATTGTTTGGGTCGTCCGGGAACCTGGGAGGAGCCGGCTCGGGCCTCCAGTAAATCAACTCGACAAGCTCCCTTGTCTTCTCCATCAAACGCTGAGAATGCTCATCCAGCTGAGGCAAGTCACCCTGACGAGCGTACCGACGAAATTTGATGTCTGCCGCCAGAGCAATCAATAGAGGGTTCAGACGGTCATCTTCTTTGCGTTTGCTATTGTCGAATGCAAATGGGGGGAGGCGCTGAGACTGGCTCTTGGGAGGCTCGGACGTCGATTGAGACGCTGTACCGGTGGAGAATGCTTGACGGAGTGTCCCATCCTGCGGCGAGACTTGGTAGAAATCACACTGGCCGTCAGGCTGATAGACAGGGAGATACGCCCCCATGGGAAGGAAGTGCTTCGGGTGGAGGATGACAAGCTCGTACTTCACGTCGGGGAAGGCTTCTCGAAAGACCTGTTTCCAAGCACGGCATCAATCAGTATGCGTGCTCTGCACCAACACCAACGTGTGTCTGTTTTAGGGACAAACTGACGGATTCAAAGCGACGGGTAAAGCCTGTGTGACCCCGTGCCACATTTCTTTGCCACTTCTCGTTTTCTTGAGTGAATAACTCGATAAAAAGATCGAGACTCGAGAGAGAGAGCGTTGGAGCTATCACACCGAATCTATTCAGGAGCCTGTGCAAAGTGGGATTCACTTCATCGAAAAATTCGTCAATATTCGAGTTCGGCGTCGCAGGTCATCAAATGAACATACAGTTGATAAGATTTTCTGGAGCATCGAGATGGAACGAATTCGGGACGACATTCAGACTCTTGAGTCTCTGAGCCTAGAGGACGATGATTGTAAGACATTTAAGGGGGAATGGGAAAATTTGACGTACGATTCTCTTTGCCAGGGCTTCGCTTCCCCGAACGGCGTACACACAATGCGACCGTTGGTTGGCGTAGCAGACCTCGTTGGTAATGAAAGAGGGTTCGTCACGGGCAATATTGCGAGGCCCTTCGTCGTCGTCCGACCCAGCACTGGTGCTGCTCGCACAGGATCTCCCCCCGTCGGAGAGCTCGCCACGACGGACCTCAGGGGCACCCCATGCTGGGATCCCGTGAAGGTTAGCGAAGTTGACTGAGGTGCTGAGTATTTCCTGGTTGTTCTGTTCGATGAGGAGCGACATCGTTGGCAGCTAAACAGGAGACAATAGAGCAAGTTGAGCTTAAATAGTCTCTGAATTTCTTGTTTGGTTTGGGAGCAGCGGAGCTCTTTCCGGTAAAGGTCATGACTCGGGCTCGGTCTAACCTTTTTTCAGACGCAGCCGACACGGCGCTCCACCGTTTGTGACTCGATATATCGGGCAAAAAAATGCACCAATGGAAAGGGACATCTTGGCTTTTATGGTTTCGCGTACAGCATTGGTACGTATGTACACGCAGTGATATTGGGACGAATTCTGAGGATGGGCTGGTACATCTACAGTTTTTCAGAAATCAGCAGAGCTGATATTTGTTTACTTTTGGAGCAAGTAGGGCGGTCGTACGACCAGTCCCTAATAATTGTCTAGGAATCGACAGACCTGAGCCTCGCAGCTGAAATTTTGTCTCACACGATTACTCTCTGAGACAGGAATCACGAGTCCTCGAGACTAATTGAGACGGTTAGAGTTGGCGCCGGACAAGCGCTGGACTCCGGAAACGAGAGTCGGATCGACACTAATATCACTAGAAAATCTCTCATCGGTAGTCAGTCCAAGTGGCCCCTTCCTACCTTTGAACTTATACGTATACTCACCGGTGCACCGTGACTCTCCATCACCAACGCAACCGAACTCACGCCTCCCTCGGCCACAAGTACTTATTCCGAAGTGATTAACCGGGGCTTTAAGGCGCCAAGGATCTGGATAAGCCATTGAGGCACCTGTCATGTGTGTCGCCGACTGTGTATCCACATGTCAAAATCTCAGATCCAAGCGCTCAACGTTCAACAGCAGGCGCGCGCGTGTAAAGGTTTGAAACATTATACGAAAAGTAGAATTTTACAATTGTCTATGTAATTGACTCGAGAGACCAGGAAACTCGACTTCGGAACGGACAAAGGCGATAAGCATGAAAAATTCGTTCTCGCATACATAGAGGCAAGGCCCTTCATTGCTCGAAAGCGGGCCCGGATGAGGCCAACTGACTGAGGATGGGAGGTTGTATTACGCGGAGATGATCTGCGCTAAATAGAGGTGATTAAGTACCAAGCGACGTCGAGGGGTGAGCAACTTTACCCGGATTAATCCATCTGAAAGTCGTTGCTGCCTCTGCTATTACGAGGTCTCGACGTTACTTGAGGACGCCCAGTCTATCTGTGCTCCTTCAAAGCCTCAGAAATTCAGAGAATTCACGTCAGTAACTGTCTGTACACGCGCTACGACCTATAGTTGAGACCCCCCAGCGGTATTCTGAGTCCCGACAGATATACTGGAGCAGGTGCGAAGCGATCTCCACCTTGAGTTGGTGCTCAAGGCAAATTAGAACCTATTGACTCGACCCTCAAGCGGTTTCTTCGTCAACCCCTTCGATATCGTGTCGAGGGTACAGCGGCACAAAAAGCCTCATTTAATCCAACATCAAGGCTTTGGTCATAGTCATAGTCATAAACCGGACTGGGTCCAATTCCTGAGCACCGGTGGATCTCTATTCAGGTCCTTCGCTCAATCACGCCCGGTCGGATAGTTAGTCCGCAGCTCACTTCACCAGCGGGTCTAATTAAATTGACTTGCTCTACAGTATACACTTGTGCGGATACAGTTGTAGATGTTCGATGGATGCTCGTTGCGCGCATATAGAAGCCCCATCACCCAACGCTTTCTAAATTCTGGACATCGTCATCGTCACCTCCCCCGATTTGGCCTCTTGATCTGATCGCTAGCGGGGTGAATCGTGCGGATGATAACCGTTCGAGATGTTGTTCGAGAGGCGTTTCAGGGCTGCTAGATATTAGAAAACATACCGGCAAGCCTCTAAAGCAAGCCTCAAAGCAACCAAATATGTCTTTGGTTTCTTCCTCGCTGCAGCACTCGAGACCATCGACCATTATTAGGATGGCCTTTCGCTGGATATAGGGAATGCCCTCATATACACGGAGGAGAAGAGTAGCGACCTGTTCCTCCATGCTCTCGAAGGGAACTCCCAAAATCTTTGGAATCCTGTGTCGTTCCCATTGTTCATCGAAAGCGTCGAAGGATCCACATAGATCTTGTCCCATGGATGCAACGAGCGCGGACTTGACATTTTGGCGGGCGGTTTGATCCCAAAAGTTGAGGGTCAGCCCAGGTGCCGCATAGGCGGCCCATGTCTTTGCCAGATGGAGCATCACCAGAGTTCGCTGAATTTCTGTCCCGTCTGAGAGCCAATACACGCAGCGATGCCGGTCTACAATTTCCAGCCATTCGATAACTCCTTCAAAGAGCCGAAGGGCATCAGTTACTGTTAGAATTTCCCACATATCAACGGGACTGCGAGCTACAGCTGGTGACTCTGGTGAGAACGGTGCACTCGTCGCTAGATTCCTCTGTAAGGAGCGATATTGCGTGATGGGATGGAGGTTTAAAGAGACTCACAGCGAGTTGAAAACCGTTGTGGGAAGGGGTTTACGTATACCGTGTTGCCGCCAAAACGAAGACTAGAGCTAGACGCCACTGGGCCTGCGGTGCGATTCAACGTGCCAGCCTCTGGCGGACTTTCCGATGCAGTAGCAGCGATNCCCCCCATTGTTCTTCTTTGCAGCCACGTTTTGCTGATCGTCATTCATCTGCTGCAAGAAAGCCTTCGCTTTGGATTCCTAGCACAGGAAATCAGTTCATCCTACCAATGACGAAATTCGTCGAGAACGTACGGAATGAAGTTCCTTCAATAGTGCGAGAGTGTCTGCAAATGTCGCCCCAATGTTTCGAGCCGATGAATGTTTTGACCAGGGCCAAAACCCCTTTTCCTTCACCTTTTCAGAATGATCTATTTTGAGGTCGAGTAGTCTAGGGCAAGTTCAGAAAACATATATAGGTTGCCTCTTGTACAAAGTCGACGACGTTCACTCACCGTTGTGTTGTTTTCTCTATTTTCTTTTGCAACTCGTGCTCTACTATGGCTTTCTTGGTCATTCGGCGGTGATGAAAAAGTAGTTGCTGCATCTGCGAGCCCAACTTTGCCATATACTTTTTCCAAGTGGGGTCTCGCCAAGTCTGCCAAAGATTGGGTGTGCGGATCGCTTTCATGATCTCCTCAGGCGTGGGCTGGATTTCGTCTGAGGAGTCTTCATCTGGAGGATTCTCTCGAGTGGAGTCCATCTTTCTGCAGTGATGGGGTGTCGTTCGCTGCAACAATATACTTGGATTAGTTAGGGCAGAGGACTTAAGTTCGAGATGTCTACCTACATATATTTTCTCGTTCTTCCGTCCTGATGCGTTTGTACTCGTATTGGATCTGTATCGATCAGTTTAAGAGGCTCACATACATCTTTGTTTCGTTGGATGCCGATCAAAGCTTCCTGTCACCACGAGGAGACGCGGCGCCCACACTCGTACATAGCCACAAACAACGGCTCGACTCGAACCACGAGTCGAGGGTTCTACACAAACCCCAAGTACCTGGTCCATGACTGACGCCACAACCAGATCACAGAAACACTTCGAATCGTTAGACGCAGGTGAAATCTACTGGAGGGAGAAGTACCAATGGCTTCTTGACTCCGGCTACCGCCTGCGTCCAAGATATCATCCCGATTGGGTTCCGTCTTGGAAGACCAATCCTAGATTGCATTACGCTGCTTGCGAAGACTCAATTATCAATCCTGTAAGTATATAATGCTACTTCGATTATATTCTTATGCTTTCTTAAGAGAACAGCAATCTGCGATGCCGTGAAGGTCGATGACAATTCTCCAGTTATTTTGAAACGTGTTTCCCAAGGAAGGAATACCGAGGAGCTCGAAATCGTTAGATATTTGGCAGAAGAGCCCAGGAAGTCGGATCCTCGGAATCATAGTGTGCCTATCTTCGACATCTTGCAGCCACCCGATCATCCTTCAGAGAAGATACTCGTCATGGCACTGTGTCGTCATTGGGATTCACCCGAATTTGAGACTACAGGGGAGGCTGCCGACTGCATCAGACAGTTGCTTGAAGTGGGTCGTTTGTTGTAACACGTATTTCGTCTAACACACTAACACACTTTCAGGGCGTACGCTATCTCCATGAGAACAGGATTGCCCATCGGTATTATCCCCTTCATCCTATCTTGTGCTGCATGCTGATGTTTCGCCAGAGACATTAAGAGAGGCAATTACATGATGGACGCCAGTCTTTTTACCAAACCATTTCATCCGTTGAGTCAAAACCGAAGTCTGGATGGAAAGCGCCAAGTCCATGCCAAGTATACCCGTACCCAACGAAGGCCTAAGTACTACATTATCGACTTTGGTTTGTCCCGGCGGTATGAGGAGAGTCAGATGCCGCCGTTTGAGACGACCGAAGTCTTCGGCAGTGACCTGACAGTGCCGGAATTTCGATCCCTTGAGCAACCTCATAATCCTTTCCCTATCGACGTCTACTGCTTAGGGAACATGATACAGATAGTTATTCTAGAGGTGCGCCGTTTCCCGATTTAGGCATTCGCATAACGCCAATTGTCTTCGTCTTTCTGCAGAGTGAGCCCGAACATCTCGGCTTCGCCTGTCTCGTTCCTCTGCTCAAGGAAATGACCGACCGGGATCCCTCCAAACGCCCCCAAATGGCAGAGGTTCTGTCAAAGTTTGACGCTGCCGTCGCTTCCCTTAGCGTTTCGACGCTCCGCTCAAAGTTTTCCCCAACTAGACTCGACCTTGATTGGTTTGACAGAGTAACCCAGACAGTTCCGTTCATGTTCCGGAGAGCTCAATTCGCGCTGACACAAACCGCACCTATTCCAAGCGCTCCAAACAAATCCTGAAGCTTGGAACTGAAGACCCGGTTGCCTTGAAGAAATGGGCAGTTCGTCCTCACCCATTGCATTCGGATTACCCCATCCACTCTTGTACTACCTACGCCTCATTTGTGGGTTTCATTGTCTCCAATCGAACAGGTCGGAACGACTGCAATTGTCTTTTAGCACCCACTGTACGTACCCTGGCACCTTGTGACATTGAACGACGGGAGGTGAGACCAAATTTATGCCAGAGCTCAAGCCATGCTTAGACTATTGTTCTGGTACTTCTTCCATGAGCACATTGACCGCCCGTGAAACTCGGAATGCGAATTGTAGGTCCCACCAAAAATGACTACGATACAAATACAAAAGGTGAGTTGAAGCGATTCGGGAACATTTCATTTATAGACCGGCGCCTAATAACCTTTTTACTCCTGCACAACAAGACTCGGTGGGGTCTCCTTCGTCTTCTCCTTCTCAGCCAGGGCTTTCTCATTGACGGACCACCTGGTGAACTCAGCCCGGACACCCTCCCAGTCCTTCTGAGCGAATTCAGCGAGGATACTCTGCTTGAATTCGTTCTGGACACCGAGAGTGGCGAGGGCAGCCTCAACCTTGGCAGTGGCGGCTTCAACGTTCGCTCCCTCAGCAATGAAAGGGTAGTTGAGGGCAGCAAACGCCTTGTCATAAGGGGAGAGGGCGTTGTTGGGAGGAACGTCAATGTTCTCTTCGTTCATGGCTCCTGGCATGAAGTACCTGTGTATCCGAGAGATATCTCTCCGTGAGCAAAACGTTGTGGCCAACGGGTCGAAGGTAGCTAGTACGCACATCATGATAGAAGTCGTATCGATGATAGAGAAGTTACTGATGTCTTGGAGGTTGTATACGTTCAGGATCTGCTGACGAACAGTCTTTTCGTCCCAGCCTTGGGTTCTGGTATAATATTCGATGACAGCTATTGATGCGATGAGGACGGTGAGAACGAAATACATAAACTAAGGATCAATGAACAAACTGACCTTTCTCCTTTAACGTCAGCTTCTCAGCTCTCCTCGGGCTCTGGTGCTCGTGCAAGTACCCGATAGCATGTCCGAACTCGTGCAAGATGACACCTCGATCGTCTTCATCGATATCTGCCTGTGTACGAACCCATCCAAAGTTCATGGTATTCTGGGTCTTCGGGATGCTCAAGTTATCCCTTCCGACATAAGACCACGATCCGTCCTCTGGGTCAAATGCAATTCGGATGTTCGCGTTCCTATTGTTGTTTCCGAGGAACTGGAACTTGAGGTTGGCGTACTTCTCCCACTCCTTGACGACCTCTTTGACTTTATCCTGCTGGGTTTTCGTTCCGGCAGGACGAACGAAGGATACAGTCAGAGTCTACAATGAGGCGTAACAGTCAGTCAATAGCACGAGGATCCAGAGTGAAATAACACGGTATTCACTTGGCCATTATTCCATAGACGCGAAGCGTTCGTAAGAACGGCTTTCATAGCGCCCACCCGCCCGGGCTGAGGTTTGTTGTTGGTCAGATCGGTGCAGCAGCGACTGTACCAGTCCGGGTTGTCGATGACCTCTCCGGGACGAGCAGTATGATGAGCAGAAGACATGATTTAGAGGTCGCTTAATGCAAGTGGTATGAAAAGGTTGAGGAGTTGAATGTTAGAGGCTGAGGGATGTCAAGGGTCATTTATACCTCCCCTCCCGAGCTGGCGCCTGCCAATTCCGGTGGCAACGTGTGGAAACTTATACACACACAGACACACACACCCCTCGGGCAGCCCGCTGGGGTCTGAATCGAGCTACTCCCATATTGTCCGAACAGCGCCCATACTAACTCGAGTCTGAGTGCGCTCTACAGCAGCACTATTCAATAGCCGTCCAATGGCAAGTACGAGTAGGCATCTGCGGGAGGAATATTTTTAAACACTTATCAAAGGCTTGGATGGAAGTAAGGCGTCAATAGCTTAATAGAGATGGAATGGACACATCGACATACCGTTATCCATCCTAATATGTGCACTTTATTATCATATGGGCTCCGGCGTGTAGTGCTCTCCGATCGAGCATGAGCATCGCCCCTGGTCTTGACAGATAGAGAACAATGCAAGGCGGTGCCGGCCATATGAGAATAGTCAAGACCCAAATTGGGTTGCAAGGCATCTAATACGGGTATCGCGGCCAATCTCACAAGAGTCGTGCCCCAGTATTGCTAGTGCGCTTTCAGCTACTCGCCGGAGAACCGACTCGGAGTAACGAAGGGCGCCCAGAAAGCAGGTAGACAATTCGGAGCCCTTGGGGTTCTAGGAGATTATCTGAGGAGTCAGGTTCGAGTGACGACACTCTGCATGTCATTTCAGGAATCTAGGAACCCGTTCCTGTCACTGCCAGCGGTCCACTCCACCCAAGTCTCTTTGCGTACCTGATAGCGGCACGTTCGTTCTAGCTCCATTCCAGGGCCCTAGACCAGGAGATAGATCGACTCAGAACAGAGGGCTGTGGAGAGTAGGGTTGAAAGGAAAGGTCAGCACGCAAGCCAGGCAGAGAATACTTCGAAGATGGTGGAACAAGAAGACCAAGATGGCCAAACGAAGGCCAGCCGGCGGCCCGGCTAATGATGGAGCCTCCATGACGTCACGACCAGCTCATTAATCAGTGGCACAATCTCCTCAAAGCTGCAACCTCCAGTTCACCAATTACCATTCGCTACTACTGCCAGGCGAAATAACTCTTCCCTTAAAAATGAACCCGATCTCATCGAGCAAACTGGCACCACTCACTAGCGCTCTCTGGCGCCGAAGGCTCGCTTCACAGTCCCAAAGATGGATTGCAACAATGCCTTCCAACCTCTGCCCATCTCCAAACAAAAACAAATCTGCACCTAACCAGCCTTCAAACACCCAATACAAAGTAACAGACCAAACAGAGGGCCACCTACGGGATCCCAAGAACGTCAAAGGTGATCCTCAAAATGAAGCTGCCGCAGTTGGTCGGGACGTCAAGAGGAAAGGCTCGGGTTCGCCTTTGGACACTGCTAGTGCAGGGCACGGAGAAAAGCAGACGAAGCCCAAGAAAGGTACCGGGAAAGGCAATCCAGAGGGTGTAGGATTTGTGGAGCAAGTTGGGAGTGGATCGGGGAGTGCGGAGAAGTTCGAAAAGAAATGAATGGGGAGGATAGGACAGATGGAGCGAGAGAGCGTTGGCACACAATTGAGTTACATGCTAAGTATGATACATTTATATTTAGACACGCATCGGTTCAGTGAACCTCTCCCTCTCGGCGGTAGCCTCCTTCCCATACGCCTCGACCTGTTCGTTCCACGCCCCCGATCCGACCCTATTCAGTGTGACCATCAGTGCTTCTGAATCTCTCCTACGTTGGCAAATTAAACACCGTCCTGACTCCTGGAGCGCACCCACGCAAATACCAATTTCTACGCAATCATCACCACTCAACACCACCGTTATCGACATGTTCTCAGGGTAAGGTTTCTCCAGTACCAAACTTACGACAGTCTCCACACAATCGGCCCCAAGAATTTCTCGACTTGAGGGCGTTCGCTTCGACTCCTGAGTGACGTTGTTTGTACCACGGTACAACATCCACCCTCAACCAAGAGGCCAGTCGCAACACGCCACAAGGGCCCAAACAGAATTTGATCGCCTCAAGTTGCGCTGATGACGCTGGGGCGCCAGGTTCACGGTACGATGTTCTCCTCAAAGCCAATTAAAAGGTTAGTTTTTCAGTCACGTTTGGTTACCCTTGAGCTCATCCGTTGAGCTTCAGGACTGTCTGACACGAATCACGTCGTGTGTAGGCGAAACTGTCTTCGGGAAACCCAACCTCAAAAGGCCGAGGTATCCTCTCGATGGAGAAGGGGGCCGATAAGGTGCCTGATACTACGCTGAGTTCAGTTTCGAATTCAGCGGCAACAAACCAAAGCTCTCTCAACTCGAACGAACCCTCACACCCGTCTTGACCTACCCCCACACCATCCCGGGTCTAGACAACCCCTAGCCACCGCCTGAGCCAGTCCACTACCACAGTCATAGTGGCCTGAAGAAGGTGAAGCCAGGCACAAAAGCTCTGAAAGGGTGTGGGGGTGCAAGCTGGATCCAAGTGAGATTGCGCTCGAGTGGAAACCGGACGAGAAAACGCAAGAGGTTTGGAAGACTATTCCGATAGCTGGCCTGAGGGACAGGAAAGTGCCATTGGAAGAGAAGATTAGAAGAGTGTGCGCTTCAATATCGATAGAATGAATCAGTCAAGTCAGAAGTATCGAGAGCTGCGGAAAGCAACTCACCGTTGCGCCCAACCCTTCCAGGTGCCGTTCCTGCAGAATTGAAAGTCAGCTGTGAGTGTTGAATCAGTCAGTGTCTATAAGAACCGTAAACACCAGAACGAGAGAGTTAACAGGTCCGCTCAAACTTTGAAGAAATGAAAAGCACAAGGACACTGCGGGTGATTGTAAACACAAGCGTATTGCATTGACTCTAAGGTAAAGAAGAAGTTCGAGGGCATAAAGTGAGAAAGTGAAGAGTCAACCTAATCATCGGAATATACACCTAGAAGCCTCCAGAAATGAGAGAGAGGAAGAAAACATAAAACAACACTGAATAAGACCAGCAAAAGAATGATGGTTGTACATAGGGTGAGATGAGCGGAAAACACCCCAGAGAGTCAGTAAATTAGCGAGAATGGACGATCCTGCGCTCGGGGGGAAATGGTGGCAATAAAATACAACAATTGCTTGGCAGTTGGTCTGGCGTGCGTGGTGTCGGCTAATAGCTCTTCGTTGGAAAGAGACGAATAGTCTTCATCGTCCACCAGGAGGCGGCGTGGACGCACCGAAGAGGCCGGCTCGCGGAGGTGGTGTCGCAGGCATACGTGAAGGGGAAACAAGTGGAGTAGGCGTCAACAGTGGATTCGCTGCACAGCAAAAAGCATCCATCCTCCAAATCAGCTCAAAGACCACCAACATAAAATTAAACAAAGGACGCACGTCTCCATTGAGCCCAAGCAGGCATACCCGGCCCTGGGGGCGGCTCGTAAGCAATCTGCGCAGGTGGAGGTGTAGGGTCAGGCGGTGCAGCTATTTGCTTCCGGTTCTTATGCCTCTTCTCCCCAGGGGCTTTCTTGGGCCCCACAGTCCTCCATCCCGGTCGTGCATGAGTAGGCGTATCTTCAATCATAGGTGGTGGAGGCAGAGGTGGTTCTTCCATTCCCATTCCCATTGGCATGCCCATGCCCATGCCCATTCCCATTCCCATTCCTGGAGGGCCCATGCCCATTCCCGGAGGGCCCTCAATCTGCTGTATAGCGCCAAGCCAAATCCAGTGGTACGATGTAAGCTGGCTATTCACAATCGATCGTAGAGAGGGTGCGGCGTGCGTACCTTGGGATGCCAATCTCCCGAGTAGCCACCACCGTGCTTTGATTTCATCGTCATTAGTTCTGCGATTTCACTGCCCACGAACAATACAGTGTCAGAAGATTGCGGCAGGATCAAGAGAAAGCGCTTTGTGAGGACGACGCACGCTTGTAGTTGAGTCCGCTCATCTCTCAGTTTCCCCACTTCCTGTAGCAGGATACGGACTTCGCCTGCAAGCGCCTTACTGAAATCCTGGAGATACCTAGAGCACGACGTCGCAAGCCCAGGATCAGCACGAGCGGCCCACCGGCCATACCGATAAATGGACTCACTTGGGCGTCGTATAAGGATTGTAGGAAGGCGATCCCCCCTTCGACGACATCCTTCAGGCTGGTATGCGTGTGCTAATGAGGCCCTGGTAGTTGCGAGGTATGGATGCTGAGCGCTGTGGATGAAGGACGAGCAAGGCTTTCTGGGGTATGGTCGCGGTCGAGGTGAGTGGGAATAGCCCTGGGCCACGAGGCAGCTGATGTTCGCCCGCCGAAGCTTGCTCCGATCATCATCCCAGGCTTGTTTGGGCAGCCGTCCGATTTGCGTCCGATGTCGCCAAAATTCTCGACTTTTCTCTTCGAGTTCTAGCACGAACGCAGAAGATCGAGTAAGAGTCTTGTTTATTTGACCAGCGGTGTCATTCAAATAGCAGAATTAACTCCGTGAGAGTGTAATATGATTGTACCGGAACCATAGGGAGAACTAGTACTACATCTGCAAGCCCTTGCGGAGTGCTTGATACGCCTTTAGCTGGCGTTCTGCTTAGATCCACAGCTTCAGAGAAGGACTTGTGAATCGGGCGAAGTAGAAGCCCACAGTGGGTCTAGGATTCTGCCTTGCGAACATTGTGACATTTTGTAGGTGAGGGGAAAGACGATCCAGGTACGTCGCAAGAGGCATAATCTCCTGTACCCCAAGTTCCCTATCCATATAATTGGGGTCGATGAAAAGACAAGAAATCGTGTAGCCGGGAAGTTCGAGCTCTGTCTTCTCCGATGGAATGGTAGACATGTTGAGGGAGATAGCGACTTATCGAAGGAAGGGTCGTTGGAGGAGAGGGATTGAAAGCAATCTGATGTTGGAAGAATCAACTTTTGCCCCCTGGGATGGATGGGAAGCAGAGGGTTTTAGGTCAGCAATGGGGACCGGTTGATCTCCACAATCGACCTGATGATTAGTTCTGTAAGATTGGGGAACGGGACAGCAGGCCTCCGGGTCGAAGGCAAATTCAAGAGAAGGAGGAGCCAATGGCTCGTCATTCTCTTCCACTCTGTGTCATTTGTACCGTCCAGAGAAACAGACACTCTTTTCGGAGAATAGAGAAGAAAGCACGACCAAGGGCCACACTTTACAGAGTGAAGGAGATCCTAAAATAGTCAAGCGTCAGCGAGAAGGATTGGAATCGTTAATGACGACCTTGCCTTGGAGGGATCTGCGCCCGATCGTTTATGATAGGTGGGGAGTAGTTGCAAGAAAGGGGTAACCGAAAGCATGAGCTTCCAATTGGCATCTGTGCTGGCCTGAAAAAAGGCGTGATTGACTGTGGCGAGGGAGGCCATCGCTCGCTTCATCTCCGCGTTGGCGTCTACTTCCCCTCTCAGAGAGTCTACTATTAGCCTTGTAAGCTCCTGTTTGTTTATCACTTGACCAGCTAGAGGCTCATGTAGTGCAAACATCGAAGAAATAAACTAGAACACGCTGACATCAAAATTCGGAGACAAGAAAAGGAGTCACTATATCGGATTGTGCTCACGGTTGGAATAGAGGCTTTTGTTAGGGGATCGGAAAATACAGACTATTGTGGCGATTAGGCCTGGATCCTACAGGAGTCTAAGTACGAGTGAGTGCCAAAGCTTGAGGCGCTGAAGTACCAAGGAATGAGCGAGAAGTCTTACCCAAAATGCGGTGACATCGATGCGAGGGTTGAGAGCAGAACCCCGACTCAACTCGAAGGCGCAGGTAGATATATCGAGCATTTAGACGGACAGCCCCGAGCCTCCATCGTCCGGGTCTCCCCCTCTTGGCTCAAGGCTACCTAGCGGCTCCTTTGCTCCTTTGGTCCTCGGAACTGAAGCAACCCAGGGAGGAACTGCCAGTGCGAGATCGTGACGCCTGGCACGAGTGTGTCACATCACGCGCCTAAGCCGTCACACCCCGTGACAACGCCAATCATGCGCGCTTTGTTTTTCTCCAGGTCCCATCTCGTGAAGAGCTAAAGATCCTTCAGTAAACCCTCGTCTGGAGACCTTCTGGATCCGTCAATTTGGCGTCATTATGCCTCCATCGGGAGCCACCTCCGTTGGATCTACTGGGAGGAACTCGGGTAGACATCCTTTGACCCCTGTAATGGTGGATCACCTCTGACTTACCTTGAACAAAGGTACACGGGGTCTCTCGTTGCTCCAGAAATTACCGGCGTACCGCGTCCTCAATAACCAAGAGCTTGTACGTTTAATCGTCGACTACTTGGTTGGGGAGCGCGAAAGCAACCTTTTCCTGGCGATAACCGTCAACCATGCTTTCTTTCATGCTTGCACCGACGTGCTTTGGAGGTCCCTGCCCTCGTTCTCCCCGTACTTGCGGCTTCTTCCTGAAATGTTCGACGGAACCATTAAGCAATCCAGGGTACTTCTAACATTAAATCTCTGTCTTTTGAAGGACCTAACAGATTTCACCCACAGATAATATTCCGAGCAGTCAACGCGGATCCTTGGTCGCGTTTCTTGCTGTATTCACCCAAAACGGTGTCTATGACATTGGTAGATGATCCTAACATCGACAAGACTATGCCCATCCACTGGTTCAACCTCCTATTCGGACTTCCATCGAGGCCTTCCGTCCTTTTCCCCAGGTTGAACGAGCTGTCCATTGGGTCCATTCGCGGAGTCAACTCCATCGTCCCGATTCATATGGCTTCAAACCTCCGATCCGTCGTTATATCCGATTTCTCGGCTGCAGGTAAATACGACCACTCGATTGAAGAAAAAGTCACAGCCCTTGTGGTAAACTTTATCTTCAATTCCCCGAATCTCTCCAAGATGGTTCTTCGCTCCCCCCTCGCGGAGCCCATGCTGTACCCACTTGCCAAATATTCCGCATTCGATTCGGCCTCGTTCGTCTTCCCCACACCCTGGCAGACAATGTACATTGGGATGCTGAATTTCATGACCGAGTTGAAATCTGTGACGCTGTCCGCTTGCGGACGACCTGACAGAGGTAGCTATCCGGAGGCTGGAACCCACCTAGACAGTTTTCACCGCGAACAAGGAAAATCGAAAATCACTTCCCTGAATGTCGCTGGGGACAACGCCTTCATGTTCAAATCGGTGGCCTTCCTGGCCTCTCCCTCTCTTCGGACGTTTACCGCCAAGTTTTTGAAGGGTCGGGGGAATCACAGAGGAGATGATGGCGTCTATGTTGCTCCAATAATCCTGCATCGCCTCTCACGCAATGCCGTCCATATTCGAAGTGTCTCCTTCGAAAGGGATGACCCAGAATTGGAGCTCGACACGGAGGACCGCGTCGCATGGTTCGAATCCCGTCGAGCCACCCTCATTCCCCAGAATCTGGTTCAAGATCTCGCAAAACTACGAAATCTCACTGCTCTCTCCTTCAAGTTCATTCCATTCGTCGATAAAACCTTTACCGTTCAACTGGTGGCCGGACTCCCAAACCTCCCGCAGCTGCAAACCTTGTGTTTACTTCCCCTCCCACTTAGCCGCCACGAACGACACAAATTGACACTGCCCACTCTGGAATGCCTTCGGACGCTATCGTCTACGAATCTCGCTCTGCAGCATCTCACGATATCTATCGACATGTCGACCATCCCTGCCGATACGCCTGACCTCTTGCTTCCCGGTCACGCACTCGAAACACTTTTTATCGCACCGTTCTATACCCCCTTCAAACTCTCCACGTCCGACCTTGTCACGCTTTCGACATTCCTGGACCGTCTTTTTCCTAATCTCCAGGATGTGACTTCGTTCTTCGAGAAGAGCCATAGTAGTAGAAAACCAGGCCTTGCGGAAGCGTCGGTTTTGGCGTCGCCGTTGTGGGCTGATGTGGAGCGGATGGTGCGGTCGTACCAGATTTTGAGAGAGCGTGTCCATGATCACCTTGTTCAGAATCTGTTCGTGAGATAGATATGTGCATCGTGGTCGAATTATCTATGACCGTTTTATTTGGAGTTTTTGGTAGGCGGTCATGTATTTTTGGATATTACAGAGCCATCTATGCAACCACAGGATCAGCGCTTGAGGAATCATCGAGATGTTTTAGGTTAACTGTAGCTGCAAGAGCGTTTACAGACGCCCCGGCGCTTCGTCACTGACTGGCATGCCTCCCTCAGAAGGAGGCGCTATGTATCGTTTGTCTTCAACACTTAATTCCTTACCGTTCAGAAGCTCGACAAACCTTACCCACCCCCCGATGAGATCTCGAGAGCGACGGAGAGCTGAGCTTGGGGTGACTCAGGCTGAGTATGACGAACTGTACGAAGGGGTCTATCGACGTTACGAAGAAGTACTTGGGTACAACCGAATACCGGTGAATTCACCGGACAGTTCCTAAGACGCCTCTGTTCTATTCCGCCGTCGTCTGAGCAGGTGGAGGCGTATCGGAGCTAGACCACTGGAAGGAGAAAGTTGCTTAGCTGTAAAGTAGAAGGGACAGTGGGCCATTGAAATAAACGGTAGTACAATTACTGGGTAATAAGACAGTATGTGTTACAGTTGCAGCGCCGTGAAATGTTGCTATATATACAAATTCGGATATACATTAAGTTCAGACGATTGGATTCTGCTTCTTCGAACCTGGGAGATCAGACGGTGTCACCAAATGAACGTCAACTCGAAGCGCTCGTAGGGGTTCATGAATCGGTCTGGACCCCAACATCCGCCTCAGCCTCTCTCTCGGCCACCGCTTCCCTCCTGCTTGCTTCAGCCCTGGCGTTCAACGTCCACCTCGTGAATTCAGCTCTTACACCCTTCCAATCGTTCTCATTGAACTCGGCCGTGATACTTTCTCTGAACTTGCCGGTGACACCGATGGTGTTGAGAGCGTTGTCCAGGGTGTGGGAGGCGTCGGAGGAGGTGAGGCCCCCCAGGAAGGGATAATTGAGGAAGGCGAATGCTTTGTCAAGTGCATCCAACTCGTCATTGGAGGGAATTTCTATTCCTTGTTCATTAAGTTCGGCGGGCATGAAATACCTGCAAAAGCCATTCAAGTTAACTATATCGTTCGTGTTTTGTAGCTCGGAGGACTTACATCATGATAGAAGTCAGGTCGACGCTTGAATAGTTGCTAACTTCGGATCGGTTGTAGACGTTGAGGAAGTTTTCACGAACATCTTGCTCAGTCCAAGGTGGCCTCTGTGTATCCCAGAAATACTTGAAAGCCTCTGGCAGGTCGAAGAATGCAAGTCAGCCTCAAGGATGAGCACATATAAAAGAACAGCTCTGACCTTTCTCTTTCAATTTCAACTTATCGCCCCTCCTCGGGCTCTGATGTTCATGCAAATACCCAATCGCATGCCCAAACTCATGCAAAATAACACCTCTCTCCTCCGACGTCGCGTTATTTGGGGCACTATAAACCCACCCAAAATTCATTGTCGCCTCATTTTTTGGCACGTCCGGATCTAGAGCGGTCTTTCCGACAAAGGACCAGGAACCCAAGCCTCGGTCAAACGAGATGCGGATGGTAGCGTTCCGGGGTTTGTTTGCGGCGGACTTGAAATCGAGTTTGATGTTGGCGTAGCGCTCCCATTCTTTGGCGACTGAGATTACTTTGGCTTGTTGGATGGCACTACCCGCGGGTTTGACGAAGGCGCAGGTGAGGACCTGCAATGAGACGTCACGGGGATATAATTCTGGTGAATTAGTGAACCTATGAAGGAAAGGGAGACACAGACCTGTCCGTTGTCCCACATCCAGGAAGCCCTAGCAAGAACTGCACGCATGCCGTCTAGTCGATCACCACCGCGAGCGCTGGGGAGTCGACTGAGGTCCGCACAGACCCGGTTGTACCATTCGGGATACTTATTCTCGTCGTCCCCTGTGGTCTCTGGAGCCTGGGCGGGAGGAGTACTATCGAGTTCAGCAGTAGACATGATAGCTAAAGCACTTCTAGCGAGTAGAGGAAGCAGACACAAAGTTCAGAGAAGGCGGGGGAGCCTTGGGGACTATACTGCAGAGGAACATTTGCAATTTATACCAGTTCAAACTTGCTGTGTCGTTTCCCCCTCAAGCGATGGCAAAGCGCCCAAATACCGATAACGATAAGTTACACCATCCATATCGATTCTCCGCAGAGCCTCACGTACAGGATCGTTGCTTAATGACAGTTCCTGGGACGAGTCTAGCTAGACCAGAAGTTAACATTCAGTGAAAGTGGAGGGACAAGGCACGGTTGCTCAATGCAGCTAAGGGCGTTCCCCTAGTAGACTGCAGTAGCCGGATGAGGACTTGTTCTAAGAATAACTACAATTAATTCGACTCGCCACCGTCAATGGAAGGGCAGGTGAATGGACGCCCATCTCCACCGTTCCCCATAGCTATCCATGTGACTCAATGGGTGGTCTGGGCTGGGGAGAGGAAGATCGTCAACGGAGCTGTGTTTATTCCGCGATTTGAAAGCTCGAGCTCGAGAGAACGTGCGCCGCTGCACCTCATCCGTATCAGCTTCTTGAGACTGCAAAGCGTTTGATCAGATCTAGAGAGCCGCTAGGGAGCTGGTGGGATATGCATGCCCCATCGGGGTGGGCCATCACACATTGTGTATCATGGTCCGCGTCCGCCACTGATGCGCATATGCAAATGCCAGAGACTGGACCGACAGAGATTGTCGGAAAGTGCACCTGCAGACTGGACCCTGGGCCTAGAGTAAGGAGTGAGTCTCAGGGGCTTCTCGCTCTGTCCGACCTCGAAGGGTGTAAGCAGCTCCCCAGTAAGACGCGCCCCGTATCGAAGGCGACATTCGCATCGAATCAACGAAGGGATAATAGAGAAAAAGAAGCAAGCGAGAGAGAAAAAAAGAGAGACTGCATCCTCAGCCAAAAATCACTCGCTACACACCAAGCTCCCAAGACGATCAACATGCGACCATTTCCCACAGGACGGGGAGAGTAAGGATGCCATCGGAGCCCTGTTCATCCCGCGACTTGAAAGCTCGAGAGACCAATAGTGGCACCTGTATGCATAAGCAGACACGCAGATTCACGGAGTAGAAACCTAGAGGAGGGAATTTGCACCTGCCGGCTCACTCAGAGATTGAATCAGACTCGGGGAAATGAACTTCAACGAAAGGTAGTTGAGGTTAAGCATTCCCCGGTGACTCGACCTCTGGGTCAAAAGTGAATGTGGTGCCTCGACGCTAGACGCGTTCCAGTTCTGTTAAATAAGAAAGGTAGCTCATAACGATCTTTTTGGTCGGACGAAACCCCTCCAAGGAGAAAGCTGCATGGCAGTAAAGGAACAGTGGGCACGTCAGTAGTACAATTGCTAGGTGGTAGTACAGTATGCGTTACAGTGGGACTCGGACTGACCGGCCCAGGTAGAGCCTACGATACACCGCCGCCAAATATTGCTAGATTTACAAATTCGGATTTACATGACATTCAAGTTCAAATCTACTCGATCCCGCTTCTTCATAGCCGGGATTAGATACTATCACTGAACGAACCAAACTTCAGACGCTTGGAGGGGTTCAAGAATCGGTCTGAACCCCAGCATCCGCCTCAGCCTCCCTCTCGGCCACCGCTTCCTCCCTGCTTGCCTCAGCCTTGGCGTTCAAAGTCCACCTCGTAAATTCAGCTCTCACACCCTTCCAATCGTTCTCATTGAACTCGGCCGTGATGCTTTCTCTGAACTTGCCGGTGACACCTATGGTGTTGAGGGCGTTGTCCAGGGTGTGGGAGGCGTCGGACGAGGTGAGGCCCCCGAGGAAGGGATAGTTGAGGAAGGCGAATGCTTTGTCGAGTGCATCCAACTCGTAGTTGCGGGGAATTCTTATTCCTTGTTCGTTTAGGTTGGGGGGCATGAAGTACCTGCAAAAAACCACTCAAGTTAGTTGTATANCCCCCTTTTTTTTTAACTCAGAGGACTTACATCATGATAGAAGTCAAGTCGACGCTTGAATAGTTGCTGACTTCGGATTGGTTGTAGACGTTGAGGAAGTTTGCGCGAACCTGCTGCTTAGTCCAAGGTGGCGTCTGTGTATCCCAGAAATACTTGAAAGCCTCTGGTAAGTTGAAGAGCGCACGTCAGCCCCTGTGATGAGCACAATGATNAAAAAAACAATTCAGACCTTCCTCTTTCAACTTCAACTTATCGCCCCTCCTCGGGCTCTGATGTTCATGCAAATACCCGATCGCATGCCCAAACTCATGCAAAATAACAGCTCTCTCATTCGCCGTCGGCTCGGGCGTTTCATTAAACACCCAACCAAAATTCATCGTGGCCTGATCTTTGACGCTCGGATGGAGAGCGATCTTTCCTACAGTGGACCAGGAACCCAAGCCTTTGCCAAACGAGATGCGGATGATAGCGCTGAGGGGGTTCCTCGCGGCGGACTCGAAATCGAGTTGGAGGTTGGCGTAGCGTTCCCATTCTTTGGCGACTGAGATCACTTTGGCTTGTTGGATCGCGTCACCCGCGGGTTCGACGAAGGCGCAGGTGAGGACCTGCAATGAGAAGTAACCGCGACAGAATGTGTCAGTGACTCGGATGTAATAAACCTATTAATATGAAGGAAAGGGAGACACAGACCTGTCCATTGTCCCACATCCACGAAGCCCTAGTAAGAACCGCGCGCATCCCGTCAAGTCGGTCACCACCGCTAGTGCTGGGCAGACGACTGAGGTCCGCACAGACCTCGTTGTACCATTCGGGATATGTAGTTTTGTCGCCCGCCGTAGTCTCTGTCAATGGAGCCTGGGAGGCAGGAGCACTATCGAGTTCAGCAGCAGACATGATAGATACCGAGTAGAGGAAACGGGTACAAAGTTTACAGAAGGCGGGGGAACCCTAGTGAGTCTGCAGAGGAACATTTGCAATTTATCCCAGCTCAAACTCGCTGTGTCAGTTCACCCTTCATGCGATGGCAAAGCGCCCAAATACCGATAATGATAAGTTGCACCATCCATCTCGATTCTCCGCAGAGCCTTACGCGCAGGATCGGAGCTTAATAATCCATTACGATAGTTCCTGAGACGAACCTATCTAGAGCATTCAGTTGGAGGGGAGGTACAAGGCCCATGGTTGCTCAATGCAGCCAAGGACGTACCCATAATGGACTTGCAGTAGCCGGATTAGGACTTGTTCTAAGAATAACTGCAATTCATTCGTGTCGCCACCGTCAATGGTGAATGGACGCCCATCTCCACCGTGCCAGCATCTCACCATAGCTATCGCTGTGATTCAATGAATGTAGCCGGGGAGAGTAAGGATGCCAGCGGAGCTGTTTTGATTCCGCGCACTGAAAATTCGAGTCCAAGAGAGAACGTAGTTCGCCGCAGTGCGCCTCATCCGTCTCGTCTCCGTAAGACAGCAAGAGCTCGAGGGGTACGTTATCAGGTCTAGAGCGCCACTAGGGAATTGATAAGACATACAATGCCCATGCGAGTTTGCAAGTGAGACAGCCATCATGTATGATGGTCCGCGTCCGCTGGACTGTATCTGCAGACCGAGGATGGACCTGCGCACCGAGATAGGCCGGGGAGAGTAAGGATGTCTAGAGCCGTGCTTAGTCCCCAATTTGATTACCCGGAAGACCCACAACAGTAGTGGCGCCTGTATCCAGGTACGAGACCCGGTAGATTCAGAGAGGCGGTTGAGCCAATTCCCTCCAAATTGTGCCGCCCCCGACTCTACCTCTGGGTGAGATATGTGCCTTGACGATAGACTGGTTGTAGTTCTGTTAGAGATAGCAGCAGCCCGTGGCGATCCTTTGCGTAACATGAATAATCGATATCGAGCACATGCGGGGAAGGGTTGATGCATCCGTGGATATCCACTAACCCGCCGTGGAAGAAGGAAAGAAAGATGAGGGAGAAAATAGAATAAGATGTTCAAGAAACCATAAGATCCCTCTCATCCTATTCCATTAGTCTACGAAGACCTTTTAACCAGTTGCTCCTGCCCACTAACACTATCACCACCACCCTGGACCTTCCAGACGTCCAACCCACCTTCCCCGCCCACAAGGACCATATCCCTGTACCAATCCACCGAGAGTATTTTCTTCGCCCCAGTGTTACCGCTGGTATCACTGTTATTGAAGGCTTTGAACAGGGCCACAGCCTCTTTGGTGCTTCAGACGTCCTAGACGCGGACGACGCTGTCGTAGGCTCCTGTTACGACTTGATTGGAATTTCCGGACGTTGAGGCGGAAATGGAGTTCGAGGAAGAGGAGGAAGAAGCAGAGGAGTGCACGGCGACGCATGACGGTGTAGCGGGGTGCAAGAAGGACGCGGTAGCAGCTGAGAGGTTTTGGATGCGCAAATCGTACATCGTCATTGTGCGATCTGTTGAGACTGCTAGAGCAGATTGCCCATTCGAGCTTGCGGTAATGTCAAGGAAGGGTTTTTCAGGTGCGGTCTGGTAACGCGAAGGTACTGTTAGTTGGGTCTGTGCAATGCGAAAAAGTAAGTAAGTAGCTAGGAGAACTTACGATGGTCTGGGTGCGAACGCCATTCTCGACAGCCCACGTCCGAACTGTCGAATCAAACCCACAACTCAACGCACCCTGGTCGCTCGTCCAAACGACTCTCGATACTCTTCCAACGTGCGATTTTGGCACGTTAAGAGGCGCTTTGCGTTTCGGCTTCGTCTCCGTTTCGGCATCTTTCTGGATTTTCCGCCTTTTCTTCCTATCGGCAGAAGTGGAGGTAGCCTCTGGCTCAGGCACCTCGTCCGAAGCAGGGATGGAGGTATCCCAAAGCCCGATGAGGCCATCCCATGACGACGTGAGGACTTGTTTGCCTTTGGAGTCCGTAGCGATGGAGGAGACGGGTGCGGTGTGGAGATGGAGAGTCGCCAAAGCTTTTGAGCAAGGAGCATTGTTGACCCCGGGCAGGGTGATTTGGGATATCTGAGCCGTGAGATCTTGCGAAGCCGTCAAGACGGTGTAAGTATCTTCTGTTGAAGATGAAGGGGATGATGGAAAGAGGGTGAAGGATGTGATAGGTGCATTGTGTAGAGGTGCATCGAGGACGGTGTTGCGCGAGAGGTCGAATGCGCGGAGGTGACCGTCGTACGCAGCCGTCAGAAAATGGCTATTCAATATCCGTTCAGAATCAACAAATTAGACAAGCATTTTTGACGTACCTCGAGAGTTTAAGAAACCGCATCCTCAGCTTTCTCAGCCAAAAATCACTCGTCACACGCCGAGCTCCGAAGAGTGAATTCATCGGACGGTTTTCAGGACCCTTCCGTTCGTATGAAAAGGCGGAGGCGTATCGAACAAGGGAGCCGGACCCCCCAGAAAGAAAGTTACATGACAGTAAAGGAACAGCGGGCACGTCAGTAATACAATTGCTAGGTGATAGTGCAGTATGTGTTACAGTGGAACTCGGGCACCGACCTAGGTAGAGCCTACGATAAACCGCCGCGAAATGTTGCTAGATTTACAAATTCGGATTTACATGACATTCAAGTTCAAATCTACTCGATCCTGCTTCTTCATAGCCGGGATTAGATACTATCACTGAATGAACCAAACTTCAGACGCTTGGAGGGGTTCAAGAATCGGTCTGAACCCCAGCATCCGCCTCAGCCTCCCTCTCGGCCACCGCTTCCTCCCTGCTTGCCTCAGCCTTGGCGTTCAACGTCCACCTCGTGAATTCAGCTCTCACACCCTTCCAATCGTTCTCATTGAACTCGGCCGTGATGTTTTCTCTGAACTTGCCGGTGACACCTATGGTGTTGAGGGCGTTGTCCAGAGTGTGGGAGGCGTCGGAGGAAGTGAGGCCCCCGAGGAAGGGATAGTTGAGGAAGGCGAATGCTTTGTCGAGTGCATCCAACTCGTAGTTGGGGGAAATCCTTATTCCTTGTTCGTTTAGGTGGGGGGGCATGAAGTACCTGCAAAAAATCATTCAAGTCAGTTGTATTGTCCCTTTTGNTTTTTAACTCAGAGGACTTACATCATAATAGAAGTCAAGTCGACGCTTGAATAGTTGCTGACTTCGGATTGGTTGTAGACGTTAAGGAAGTTTGCGCGAACCTGCTGCTTAGTCCAAGGTGGCCTCTGTGTATCCCGGAAATACTTGAAAGCCTCTGGTAAGTTGAAGAGCGCACGTCAGCCCCTGTGATGAGCACAATGATNAAAAAAACAATTCAGACCTTCCTCTTTCAACTTCAACTTATCGCCCCTCCTCGGGCTCTGATGTTCATGCAAATACCCGATCGCATGCCCAAACTCGTGCAAAATAACACCTCTCTCCTGCGCCGTCGCCTCAGTCGTTCTATTATACACCCACCCAAAATTCATCGTGGCCTGGTCTTTGACGCTCGGATGGAAAGCGATCTTTCCGACAGTGGACCAGGAACCCAAGCCCTCGTCAAACGAGATGCGGATGATAGCGCTGAGGGGGCTCCTTGCGGCGGACTCGAAATCGAGTTTGAGGTTGGCGTAGCGTTCCCATTCTTTGGCGACTGAGATCACTTTGGCTTGTTGGATCGCGTCACCCGCGGGTTCGACGAAGGCGCAGGTCAGGACCTGCAATGACAAGCCATCGCGACAGAATGTGTCAGTGACTCTGATTTAATAAACCTATTAGGAAGGAAAGGGAGACACAGACCTGTCCATTGTCCCACATCCACGAAGCCCTAGTAAGAACCGCGCGCATCCCGTCAAGTCGGTCACCACCACTAGTGCTGGGCAGTCGACTGAGGTCCGCACAGACTTCGTTGTACCATTCGGGATACGTAGTTTTGTCGCCCGTGGTAGTCTCTCCCAATGGAGCCTNGGGCGGCAGGAGCACTATCGAGTTCAGCAGTAGACATGATAGATAGCAAGTAGTGGAAACAGGTACGAAGCTCAGAGAAGGCGGGGGTGCCCTAGTGAGT
>JANBPK010000187.1:0-10636 GCA_027579435.1 Candolleomyces eurysporus
TAGCTTCACGACCACTTACGAATAGCGTTTCGCTTGGCTGATCTCTGGCAATGTATTTCAATACAACAATAGAATTGATCATCATCTCGGTCTATGTTGACCATGCAAGTGATGTGTGTCATGATTAACCCGTTGTGATCAACCCTTTCAACCGGTCAGAACGGCCGAAAGCTAAAATCCCTCAGCTCGCGTCCTCCCGACCCGGAGACGAAATAACTGTTAGCGGTATAGTGAATGAAGGGTGTAGTACTGGTTACAAAGATGCTCCACGAAAATAGGGATAATATTGACGGTATTAGGCCCCACGCGGACTCGGAACTGACGAGAAAAAGGGTGGCAACCCTGNAAAAAAAAGGCCATCGTGTTCGCAACGACGCACGTTCATACCGGTGTGCGGTCACCTAACAGAATCCCAAACATCAGACGAGATGCAAAAAGAAGTCCAAAGTCTCAACAAAACCGACGTCCCTGGTAATACTCCATCTCAATTATGAACCCTTCAAGGCGAGCCACGACTTCTCCGGCCAGCTCTGAAGGTAGCCGAGGTGCAAGGGCGTCATTTACAACATTGCTTGATCCACGCCTCTTGTTGCGGGCGGACGTTGGAAGTTGATATTGTGGGTCGGATGTCTGGATCGACGAGCAGGAATATCCATGCGAGGGTTGTCATGCAATCGGGTTTATCTGGGTCGCGGAATCGGAAGGAGGTGCATCGAGATTGGTAGATGGTAAGTTATAAGTACTTAGGTTTCGGCGGGCTGGTGAGAGTCGCGCGAGGTCAATTGATGCACCAGCTCTGGGTAACGATTCTATCCCTGGTTCAATATTCGGGTCATGCTTAATGTTACAGTGGCTCTTGGAATGAATTCTATGTAAGTAACAAGGCTTCAGATCAGATAAGACACCGACACTAGACTCCCTAGCTTATTTAAAATATCGTCGTCTGGACCTCACGGGCGTTGCTGGCAGGCAACTCCTGCTCCGCTTGCTTTGGCAAGAGTAAGGGAGACACCCGGTTGCAACCACAAAGAGCGAGTTGGGAATGGCACTGGGACAATTTATCCACGAGTTTTTCAATCTCGTGGTCTTTACCGGCCAATATGCTCCTCAGCGACGGTTTCTCGGAGGCGGACGCGTCTCGGCGGATCCGGATTAGGTGCACGGATTCAGGACGTCCAGGAAGCTTGCAGAAATCTCTCCAATCGGCCACTTCTTCTATCTTTTCTTCCAGTTCCGCTTCGCTTCGAGTGAGCTTTTGTTTGAGGTCATCGATTTCTAGGTTTTTGAGATCCAACGCGAACTTCAGTTCCTCTTCCTGTTTTTCCAATTTGGTGATTGCTGCGTCATGCATTGAAAGGTTCATGGTAAGCGTTTCTACATCTCTTTGCATGGAGACGAGACTGATCCTATACTGCTCGTTCGAGCCTTCCGTCAGGTCACGGTTGCCGTCGTTTGTTGCAAGAAGTTTTGCTTCAGACACCACGGACTCTAGCACCATATTTCGTTGCGTTAAGCTGGTGATTGTTGCTTTATGCTGGGCCACCAGCCCCCTTGCTTTCGAAAGGTCTTCGGAAAGCGCATTCACATCTTCTTCCATGGAAATAAGCCTGGACTCGTGCTTCTGGTGCTCCTCTCCCAAGACACGGTTCCCCTCGGTTAACTCTGCCACCTCTAACTCCAGCTCCGTATTCCATCTTTTCAAGCCGATAAATGCTGCGCGATCCTGGACCCCCTTTTCTGCTGCATTCGAGAGTTCTTTGGATAGTGCGTCGCCGAGTTTTTGGTGGAGAAGGAGATCGGTCTCGTACTTCTTCGTCTTCTCTGTCAAGACACGGTTCTTGTCGGTTAACTCTGCCGCCTCTGATTCCAGCTCCGTCTTCCATTGTTTCAAGCCGATAATTGTTGCGTGATCCTGGACCCCCTTTTCTGTTGCGTTCGAAAGTTCTTTGAACAGCGCATCGACAAATTTTTGCTTGAAAAGGAGATCTATCCCGCACTTCTTGGTCTCCTCTGTCAAGACACGGTTCCTGTCGGTTAACTCTGCCACCTTTGACTCCAACTCCGTCTTCTGTTGTTTCAAGCTGATAATTGTTACGTGGTCTTGAGCCACTGTTTCTCTTGCTTTCGAAAGTTCTTTGGACAGTGTGTCGACGAATTTTTGCTTGGGAAAGGGATCGATTTCGTACTTCTTGGTCTCCTCTGTCGAGACGCCGTTCCTGTCGGTTAACTCTGCCGCCTCTGATTCCAGCTCCGTCTTCTGTTGTTCCAAACTGGTAATGGTTGCGCGATGCTGGGCCACTCTCTCGTTTTCGAAAGTTCTTTGGACAGTGTATCGATCTCGTTCCGCTTGGAAAAGAGATCAGACCTGTACTTCTGGTTCTCCTCCGTCAAGACACGGTTACTCTCAAGTGTTGGATGAAGCTCCGCCACCATGGACTCCAGTGCCATCTTCTGTCCTTCCAACCTTTCGATTTCTGCATTATGCCGGGCCACCATTTCTCTCGCCTTTCGAAGGCCGTGAAAAACCGTACCCATAGCTTTTTGCATGGAATGGTCACGATGGGTCCCCTCGTTCTCCTCCGTCGAAGCACAGTTCTGGGTGGTTGTTGGAGGTAGCTGTGCTCCCATCATGGATGCCAGCACCACAGCCTGTTCTTTCAACTGGATAATGGTTGCGTCACGCTCGGCCACTGTTGCTTTTGCTTTCGAAAGGTTTTCGGAGAGTGCATCCACAGTTTCTTGCATCGNAAAAAAAATTGTTCTGGTACTTCTCGTTTTCTTCCGTCAAGAGACGGTTCCTGGTGGCTGCCAAAAGGAGCTCTGCTTCCTGCCTCGACAAGTGCTCTTCGAAGCCAGCGATTGTGGTTTCGTCCTTGCCCCGGGGATCCCTTGTTCCCAATTGCGGACCGAGCGCGTCATAC
This sequence comes from Candolleomyces eurysporus, assembly GCA_027579435.1. Classification (NCBI taxonomy): domain Eukaryota; kingdom Fungi; phylum Basidiomycota; class Agaricomycetes; order Agaricales; family Psathyrellaceae; genus Candolleomyces; species Candolleomyces eurysporus. The sequence goes on from JANBPK010000187.1 coordinate 2,922, forward strand.
CCCTGCTTAGCTTGGACAGTGAGGAAGCGAACCACAGTCGACGCAAGAGCGATGATCGGTTCTGGGCACACGGCAAGTATGCTGAAGATTGCTGTTGAAGAGCTATCGTCAGGGTCACGGATTCCCATTGCTATCTAATTTGAGGCTTACCGATACAGGCTGGGGCAACAAGCATAAGCATCTAGGAGTGTTCAAGCCTGGGATTGAGACGGAATGAGAATTCGTTTTAGCTTAGATATATGCATGACTGTTGCGAATAAGTATGGGGTGAATCACGATGCAGAAGAATGGTGGCATCCATGTTTTGCGGTACACAGCAGTCTGCCGTTACCACGACATAGCCTATAGACTTTGCTCAACTCCACAAATCGGAACCCGATTGCAGCTGCAATTTCGTTCAATATTTTAACTGGTTCGAGGTGAATGCCCGCTAATTTGGTGGCCTGCTCCCTGGTCCACTTCACTGCCTACCGTTAGCCAGGGGGACAAGGTCTACTTTCCAGTCGCACTTTTTAAGCTGTTAGGGTCTCTCCCAGGACACTTGGTACCTTGATATTATTTAGTCGGCCCTGGTGGCGTCAGCAGCAAATGGATGAGCGCCAACACTAAGTACGGTATTTCCGGCAAAGTGGGTCTATCGTTAAGTAGAATGCTCTATTATGTGTTTCATCCGGTTGGAATGGCCGAAAGCTGAGATCTCTCATCTCGCATCCTCCAGACTGGGAAACGAAATGGCACTGTCATAAGAGGCTGTAGTAAATGGTCTGTTACAAAAAAACGCTCCACGAAATATAGTATAATGTTGTTGATAGTCCCATGTGGACTCGGAGCTGAGAAAAAGGGTGCAACCCTGAGAGGCCACTATATTCGAAACGGCATACATTCACACCGGTCTGTGGTCACTTAACAGAATCGGGGCCATTCCGAACATCAAACGGGATGCGAAAATGGTGTTGTATATTCAGGTCATGCTTAAGGTTGAGTGGCTCCTGCAATGAGCTCTGTGGCTTCAGATAAGACGTCGACAGCTGCATTAACCTTGAGCAAATCCTCTAGGCAGCCTGGTGGAAATAAATAATGACATTATGCCTTTACAAATGAATCATTGGCTCCTATTTAAAACGTCTGGAGGTCACGACCTTCGCTGGTAGCATAAAAGTTGTTTACAATGTCTGGACATCACGACCTTCGCTGGCAGGCAACTCCCACTCCTCTTGCTTTGGCCAGAGTAAGGGAGACACAATGCTGCAATTACAGAGAGCGAGTTGGGAATGACACTGGGACAATTTTTCCCTAAGTTTTTCAATCTCGTGGTCTTGATCGGCCAATATGCTCCTCAGCGACGGTTTCTCGGAGTCGGATGCGTTTTGGCGGATCTGGATCAGGTGCATGGATTCAGGGCGTCTAGGAAGCTTGCAAAACTCCTTCCAATCGGCCAATTCTTCTATCTTTTCTTTCAGTCCCGCTTCGCTTCGACTGAGCTTCTGTTCAAGGTCATTGTTTTCTTGGGTTTTGAGATCCAACGCGAACTTCAGTTCCTCCTCCTGTTTTTTCAAGTCGGCGATTATTCCGTCATGTTTTGGTTGAAGGTTGGTAAGTGTATCTACATCTCTTTGCATAGAGATGAGACTGATCTTGTACTGCTCTTTGTCTTCCATCAGGTCACCGTTGCCGTCGTTTGTTGCAAGAAGTTTTGCTTCGGACACTACGGGCTCTAGCACCATATTTCGTTGTGCTAAGCTGGTGATTGTTGCTTCATGCTGGGCCGCCAGCTCCCTTGCTTTTGAAAGGTCTTCGGAAAGCGCATCCATGTCTTCTTTCATGGAGAGAAGCACGGACTCGTGCTTCTGGTTCTCCTCTCCCAAGACACGGTTCCCCTCGGTTAAATCTGCCACCTCTAACTCCAGCTCCGTATTAGATCTTTTCAAGCGGAGAAATGCTGCGCGATCCTGGACCCTCCTTTCTCTTGCGTTCGAAACTTCTTTGGACAGTGCATCGACGAATTTGTTCTTGAAAAGGAGATCGATCCCGTACTTCTTGGTCTCCTCTGTCAAGACACGGTTCCTGTCGGTTAACTCTGCCGCGTCTGACTCCAGCTTCTTCTTCTGTTGTCCTAAGCTGGTAATAATTGCGCGATGCTGGGTCACCGTTTCTCTTGCTTCCGACAGTTCTTTGGACAGTGTATCCACCTTTTTCCGCTTGGAAAAGAGATCAGACCTGCACTTCTGGTTCTCCTCCGTCAAGACACGGTTCTTCTCGAGTGTTGGATGAAGCTCCGCCACCATGGACTCCAGCGCCGTCTTCCGTCCTTCCAACCTTTTAATTTCTGCGTTCTGCTGGGCCACCATTTCTCTTGCCTTCCAAAGGCCATGGGAAACGGTAGCCATAGCGTTTTGCATGAAATGGTAATCGGTCCCGTATCCCTCGTTCTCCGTCGAGGCACGGTACTGGGTGGCTGTTGTTGGAGGTAGCTGTGCTCCCACCATGGATGCCAGCACCACAGCCTGTTCTTTCAACTGGATAATGGTTGCGTCACGCCGGGCCACCGTTGATTTTGCTTTTGAAAGGATTTCGGAAAGTGCATCCACTTTTTTTTGCATGGAAAGAAGACTGTTCTGGTGCTTCTCGTTCTCCTCCGTCAAGACACGGTTCCGGGTGGCTGCCAAAAGGAGTTCTACTTCCTGCCTTGACAAGCGTTCTTGGAGGCCAGCGATTGTGGCTTCTTCCTTGCCCTGGGTATGCTTTGGGCCCGATTGCATGGCATCGAACGCGGCATGCCCCTGGTTAGCTTGGATCAGGAAGCGGACCACGGTCGACGCAAGAGCGAGGCCCAATACTAGGCACAGGGCAAGTATGCTGAGGATTGCTGTTGAAGCTATTGTTAGTGTCATGGATTTTCACTGATATTTTATTTGGGGCTCACCGATACAGGCTAGGGCTTCAGCGAGCATCTAGGAGTATTTAAAATGGTCAACTGGCGTTGTAAGAGTGTTGGGATTGAGTCAGAATGAGAATTCATGTTGGCTTGAATATATGCATAGCTGGGGTGAACGCAAGGTGTATACCGCCGTGACATAGCCTTTAGTAGACTGTGTCTCATCATCAAACAGAACTGCCCACTGTAGTTGCAGTTTCATTCAATCCCTTGATTGGCCTGATTCTGACTCGGGTAGGGGTACAGTTCGCTCTCAGTCGTGACTTCGATTGAGTGGGATTTGAAGGAAATGTGATGTGTTGTGAAGGACTCGAGCACTGCCTTGGGCGTCTAAACTTCTGATATCGATAGTTTTCAGCATGGCTATGCTTATCTGGAACACACAGTCGACTCCCGTCTCCGGCGGCAAAGGAGCATTGAAGTTAGCGCTAAGTGCTCGTCCCCTTCCCCGAAGGTCATCTCTGGCGAAACTTCCAACTATTGAGTAAAAAGGGTGTACTTAATTCGAAAATACTGAGTGTGATATTAAGGGGCGGGATCACATGTTAGGGAGTCCCCGAGATTTTTTGCCATCTCTAGTAAATGTATGGTGTAATCACGAAAAGTAGTATAACATATCGTCAATGGCCTTCATGCGGAATTGGGAATGGGAAAAGGGTGGCAACCCTGAAAGGCCACTGGGCTCGAAATGACGAAACGACGTATGTTCAAACCGGTCGGTCACCTAACAGAATCAGGGCCGTTCCAAACATCAAATGGGATGCAAAAATGGGTGCTGTTACTAGCCTGCGTAAACCTCTCCAGAGTCTCAGCAAACTGTCCCCGATAATGCTCGGCTTCCTCTGGGGTCATGAAGCCTTCAAGTCGAGCCACGACTTCCTCAACCAACTCTGAGGGCAACCGAGGAGTGAGAGCATCGTATACAGCTTGCTTGATCCACGCCTCCTGTTGCGGGGGAACTTTGGACGTCGATATTATGGGTCGGATGTCCGGATCGACGAGCAGGAATGTGAGGATTGTCATGCGACCGGGTTTATCTGGGTCGAGGAGTCGGAAGGGTGTGTGTCGAGATTGGTAGATGTTTGGGTAGGTTACGCTTAGATTTTGGCGGATTGGTAGAGAGCCGATGTATTGGTGGCAAGCATCACCGTCTGTAATTCCCCAGGTCCGGAGGGTTGCTCCAGTGTCCCCTGCTAGGAAGCCGCGAGGGTAAGAGACTGCTGCGCGGAACTCTAGGGAGCTTGGGGATACGTTGTCCTATGCGTACGGTTAAAACAGTCTGACCTGAGGAGAAAGATGGACTGAAGGGCATACGCATTGAATGAAGTGATAATTGCAAGCCACAATCCTCTCGCTCCTCATACCTTCTACATGCCAATCGGTGCCCGAAAACTCTGGACCACCTGGAATCTAAACAAAATTATTGGGGAAATTCATATGTATTAATCGAGGAAATCATCGCATACCAGGTGAATCTCCGTCGCCCTAGTCAAGACTTGGACCTGTTTCCCCTTTAGACTCACAACATGTCGCCTCTTTTCCATCCCACCCGGATACCCGTCTTCATGTACTTCGGGAAGCTGTATCGGTCTATTCATAACCCACTCTCGCATCTCGCGCTCATACCGCACCCAGCCCTCTTCGTCGTCCGAACTCTCTGGAGCATCTGGTTCGTCCCAGACCGTATACCGACAAGCGCCATGTATGCGCTCGGTCAGCGGATTGTTTCTATGTAGGTCCGTTAAGGTATGTTCGAAGAGGGGTACAGACTTGGAGAGTAGGGCTTCAAGGTGGGTGTAGAGAGATTTGTGTTGATCCGGATGGACGTTGTTAATGTAGGATTTGAATTGAGCAGAGTATGGGAGCTCCTTTGACAGTGACACGTCTGAAGGAAGAGCGGAGAAATCGAGCGACACGGTGAAAGAGTCGTTCGAGACAGGAGGGGGCAACGGTTGTGGAGTTTGGCTGTATATCCACCGCACCAGCGTACGATGGTAGACAAGGCAATGAAGGAGAGGATCAATAATGGACGTTTCAACACCGTTTCCGTCCGCAATGTGTTGTTGAGAGCCCCCTCTAAGTTTGGCGAGGTCCCTTAGGAGTGCTGTCGCGTATTCCGCATCGAATAGGATGTCGGATTCCCATATTCTTTCGAAACACGACACCTGGCTGATAGCAATGAGGCGATAGGACGAACATGAAGCGCGAAAGGACATACCATTGATTCGCTTCGTCGCGTAAAGCGGCATAGCCGTCCAGTTCATCGAGGACGTAGTCTATCTGAGCAGCACACCTCAACACTGTTATCATGTGCAGCAAGAAAGGGGAAACGAACCTGTTTCTGAGTCAACTGAATCTTGAATATAGACGATGGGGCTTTCACCTCCCAAGTCCGGTCTGCTGCTTCCGCTTGCCAGAGCTTTCGGTGTTCTTCATCCCGGTGATGTTTCCACCACTCTGGTTTCCGTCGCAGTTCAGCGGAGAGCTGGGACATAGCTAGGTCTGCGAGCTACACATAACATTGGATTTAAGCATTCCTTTTATCTTGCGTTCGCGGTTTGCTTGGAATACCAACTGTGCGCGGACCTTCTGCCAAGGAGACGACGACAGGTATAGCCATGGATGTCAGGACCTGCTATGAAGGGACGTACCTCCAACACCACCGAAGAATAGGCTTCCAAATACAAATGGATGTCTATAGCCTCTATATGTTTCTTCGAGATGGTTCAGCATTTCGGACTGTGGTAGTACCATGAGATCAACGCTGCTGGAGCCGCCAAGTCGCAGAGTGGGGCTGATCATCATCCAGGGAGTCAATCTTGATCTAATCTCTTGATCAGCTGATGCAATAGGCCGAGTCGGTGAGTTCAAATAGACCCCAGATCCACCTTCTCTGCTCCAGCCTCATACCTCCCTTCTACAAACAAGCAGCCATCATGGTGAGCACCAACCACAGCATCCCTCGACGCCCACATCGATGACCATGACCCTAATCCAACTCTGCGTCGGCACAGTCGACAGAAGGTTGGGAAGTCCGAATGTCCAACTCTCGAAGGGTGCCCTACTTCTTCAACAACACATCCAAGGTGTCATCTTGGGATCCCCCTGAAGGATTAACCGACGAGCAGATCTCCCAACTTCCTGGGAATGAGCTCTTGAAGCCAGACGCAGCCCAAAGCGCTCGCCAAAGCCAAGTCCGTGCTAGCCATCTCCTGGTCAAGCACCGCGACAGCAGGCGCCCTGCGAGCTGGAAGGAGAGCGTGCGTAGTACCTTTCTCTATTGCACTATGATTGCTGACGTCCCCCTTTCTCTTACATGGGATATTGGTTATCACAGAATATTACACGTACCAAGGAAGAAGCCATCGAGATCCTCAAGGGTTACGAGGCTGAAATCAACGCAGCCGGGGACAGCTTCACAGACAAGTTCGCTGAACTCGCAACCCGAGAATCCGATTGCAGCTCTCACGAAAAGGGTGGAGACCTCGGTTGGTTTGGCAGGGGCCAGATGCAGAAACCTTTCGAAGACGCTGCATTCGCTCTCGAGGTCGGCACGATGAGCGGCATCGTGGCTACAGACAGCGGTGTCCACCTCATTTTGCGCACTGGTTGAAGTTGACCAAAAGAAATCAAATTATCGGACAAGAAAAGTGTCGTCAGTGTATTACATATTGTACGGGTTGCAAATTGTATCCATCCTATTCGTTCCAAGAAAATAAATCGGACATGAAGAGGCCTCCACCAAATTCATGGAACCACCCTGTCAATGTCAACACCAGGTGTTCCAAACAATTAATCCGAACCCCCAAATACCTTCCCCAAAAAACCGACATTTGCGGAGGGCATGCATGACCTAACTCTGAGCTTTCACAGTGCCACACAACGTGCATGTCCAAAACTCATGGGGCATCCCCGTTTTACCGCACGCAAGGCAAGCCCATCCCGTCGCCTTGTCAGGTGGTCTTCGCATCCCACATGCATCGCACTGCAAGGCGAAAGGTTGGTTAACAAGTGTACACGCTTCGCATGCCCACTCTTTGGCCGCGGATTTCTGGGCAGCACGCTGAGGTCGCGACAATTTGGAATACGGAGCCGACGACGACGACGACGACGACGCGGCACTGGCACTAGTACTGGCGCTCGTCGTCGGTTTCGCCATATTGACGCGATTCGGCGGCTTCTTTGTCATCACAGGTCTCTTCGGCTCAGCAGCCCTAGTAGTCTGGGTGTTTGTTGTGGTGAGCCTCGACGGTCCAGCCTTGGGTGGTGCCGGATGAACATCTTCCAGGATGACAATTTCGTCGGATTCTGGATCCGAAACCCAATCAGGCTCCCAGAGCTCACTGTCATCTGGCATGGTAAGGTCGATAACCTCGTTCTTGATGCCCTCTCGAGATGCCTTTTCAGATTCTCTCTGGACATAGTCAGAACCTTGCTGAGATCCGCAGGTTTTGCTGTCCCTGAGTCGGCGTTCAGCAGCCTAGATTTGGACACCAGTCAGTCAGCACGGAAGCCGCCGTGAGTAAGCACCGAGGATTATTAACGTACCTGAGCAGCCATCTCTCCGGGAGTCATAGGCCGCGTCGACGGTTTCGTCGTCCCACCGAGCCTATGCCCTCCAGCACCTCCGCCGAGGACGCGTGTTACCTGATTCCGTTTCTCTGCGGCCTCGAGGGCTTTTTGGCGCGCAAGGTGAGGAGGGAGGTTATGCGACCGTCCACCCAGCCTTTGGCCTGGAGAGTGGAANCCCTTCTCCGGCATACCCACTCCTTTGAAGGTC
>JANBPK010000019.1:0-48046 GCA_027579435.1 Candolleomyces eurysporus
TTCGCAAAGTTATCTGTTGTATCTCGAACCTTACCGTGTGTTAGCGAAGTCACTTCGTGAAGCATTTCTATCGTTGCTGGTTGAGCCTTAGCTCCCCCTCGAACTTGCGATTGTACAAGAAGAGTTCTAGAAGCCTCTGTCGACTAGACTTAGAGCTTTTACCTATACCCCTTGCCCGCCTTTATCTTCACAAAGGTATTTGGTGTGTTGTGTTGTTGTGGTTGTGTGTGTGTGTTTGAGTTCTATAGTTTTGTTGGTTAGAGAGCCCTAGTTCGCTACCTGCACATCACCGAGGACGCAAAAGCGTGACATATTGGTGACATGCAGACAACTCTCCCACACCTGCCTCAACTTCTCCTGCGTCTTCCCTGATCGAAAAACGCCGTAACCTTGGGTCCCAAGCGCTATTCCCAGTGCCATTAATGACAGGACAAGCATGTCAAAGCGCAGAAGCAACGAAGGCACAAAAATTGGTGGATGCAATGTGAGATTGACGAGTATTTGATAGAGCAGGAGTGTCCATTGGGTTTGGGAGAGAGAAGGCGCAGCTATCGCCCAATTGCTGATAAATGGGAGGTCTCAAAGAGCACCCTAGAAAGGCTTGTGAACGGGGGGCAATCAATGAGCGCATTTAACGCATTGAAAAGGAAACTAGGTTGCACAGCAGAACACGTTCTGGTTGATTTCATCCTCAAATCTGCTGATAGAGGGATGCCCCTCAGCTTGAAGAATATCGAGGAACATGAAAATGCGATCCTGGAAGAGATGGGCAAACCTGGTGAACATGTTGGGGCATGTTGGGTCGAAAGGTTCTCGGATCACTATTGCAATGATCTCCAAACATATTGGTTGCATCCACTTGCACCAGAGAGGGCACAGGCACTGAATCAGACAGCTGTCAAGAAGTGGTTTGAATTAGTTAAGATGGAGCTGGTGGACAAGGGGGTGAAGGAAGGAAATATCTATGCAATGGATGAGAGCGGCTTTCCGCCCTCTCACGGTGGTGTTGAGTGTGGGGTGGGGCATAGGGGTGCAAAAGGTCAGCACAAGATTGGGTCAGCAAGTCGGGAGAACGTTACTGCTTTGGTGATGATCTGTGCAGATGGGACTGCCTTGAACCCAACCATCGTCTTCAAGGGTCAACGGTTTCAGAGTAGCTGGATGAACAATAATGTCCCAAATGCATTGTAAGTGCCCATGACAATATCATGTAATGAAGTACTGACCTTCAGTGATCTAGCATCTGCATTAGCAAGAACGGCTGGACCGATAGTGAGATTGTGTTATGAGTAGTTGATACTAGTCTTAAGATTGGTGTATTCTGAATGAATACACAAGGTTTAAGTGGGTAAATGTTCAGAGTTCAAGCGATCTTCAAAACTTAGAGGATAGTTTCAATTAGTATTTGCCTTATCTCAAGGAATTTGATAACTGACTGTTAGCCAATTCAAATACCTTCCAGCAGTGTGCAGCAATGCGAGAACAAATTGAGCGATTTGAGAGTATAGAAAGTGATGATATTCAACTAATTTACTATGAGTTTATATACCTTTCTATCTATGAAATTACTAGATAGTTAAAGAAAATCATAGAATGCTGAAGAAGGATTCAGAAAAGTTTGGAATTAAGTAGAGAGATCATGGAACCAATCCTTGATAGATCAGTGACTCGTTAAGTCAGACATTGGCTCCAATCAATTCTAGTGGTGCTTGGATTCCTCTGGCACATTCTTCAAGTTCAAATATTGTAACAATTGTAGTCCATAGTTAAGTAACACCTTGGTTTTGTAAATATTATGGCTCCTAGGCCATTCCAGTCCAAACAATACATTGCCTAAGTCCTTTCTATCTAAGAGATGACAAGGCTTGATAAACAAAAAGAAAAAGAAATAAAGGAATTAATAGTTATCTACAACAGATTGCTCTCCAATGGATCCAAAAGGATTTTGACTCTCAAACCCGCAAAAAGGCCAATAACGGGAACAAAACCTGTGTTTTGTTCTTGGATGGGCACAGTTCACATTACTCAGCAGACCTGCTCGAATTCTGTCAGTGGAACAACATCAAGGTTCTCAGTTACCCTCCACACTGCACACATGCCCTGCAGAGACTTGATGTTGTTTGCTTCGCAATCATGAAAAAGTGTTGGAAGCAGGCACCAAATGAATTTGAGAAGCTGCACCATTGTGGCCTTAACAAGGAGGACTTTGCTGAAATATGGGGTTGTGCTTATCTGAAAGCCTTTACCGAAGAAAGCATACGCTTGGCATTCAAGGCAACAGGGATCCATCCCTTCAATCCCGATGTCATTTCTCTGCGCCAGATGAAGCCAGCCAAGTCTTCGTCCACAAAAGCAACATTCCCCTTGCCACAGTCAAGCCCTGTTTGTGCAGTGATGGCAGCTGCTCAGAATTACGACTTCACAAATCAAGTCTTCCACCCAGACAGCCCACCAGCTGCCTCTTCATCTTGTCTTCCCCAAACTGGCCCATCCTTGCCAAGTTCCAAGCCGCTCCAAACACCCTCAAGACCCTCATCCAGAGTTGGAGAAGAGAGGTGCTGCACTTGCTGAAAGCCTGCGTCGGGCAGAGAAAATCATGATGTGTCAAAACCTGATAAATGAGGGTCAAAATGCACAGCTCATTGTGCAGAGTATGGGGATGGAGGCAATGGTACACACACTACGGGAGAAAGAAAGGCCAAATCAAACAGGGCAAACTGTTCTGTTCCTGGACGGCTTGGGCAGACATTTGACGGCACCAGAATTTGTAGAGGGGAGGAGAACTCAGGAGGTGGACAGGGAGAATNAAAAAAATCGAGAAAAGGAGGAGAAAGGAGGCTAGAGAGCAAGAAGGCAGCAAAAGCGCAGTTTGAGGAATGATGGAAAGCAGTGAAGAAGGCTCATGACAAAGAGGTCGAGGAGTGGCAAGCAAGGTGTAATCGCTTGCAGGATGGCAGTACAAAGGCCAAGGACTTTCCCAAGAAGCCACGCCTCATGAAAAAAGCGGACTTAGAGAAGGAAATGGGGCTTGCAGATGAAAGCGACGATGAGGGTGGTGACAAGGATTGCTGATCAATGTGGCTGTCATGCTGTGTCACACATGGTCACAAGTGTCCCAAGGACTGATATCCGTGACATTTGGCCTCTCCTCAATTGCAGATGCTACAGATATCCAATCCCTGTATAACTTTGCTACCATGTATATTTAATGTACCTTAGACTACATACAAATTCTTGTGGTGCAGGAGCACCTATTTGTTGTATAATTGCTAAATTACCTTCTGGTGTCCCAAGGAGTGATGGTATACTGTATTATGCAAACAACTGTAATTCATCACAACATGGCCACAGCCAATAAAGAGAAAAGGGACAGCAGGGTCTGTCACGGCGGCATCATCAATGTGGTATGTCTTGATACGAATTTAGAAGTAGAAATTTTTTTTGTAGTCTTTCCTCCATGTTTGAGAATCGTCGTCAAAGACATGCAAAAAAAGAATCCGATCTGCCTGGCTCGAACAGGCGACCCTGAGATGGGCAGTTGCTTACATAAGCCGTTACAGTCTCATGCTCTTCCAGCTGAGCTAAGATCGGTTGAAAAGACAAGGGGCAGAGTACTATATAGAGGGAGGCCGCCTTGCTACAACGCGTTCTAGGAAACAGGGGGCGTTGGCGTTTGCCACTTGAACAAGGACATCCATCTTGATCTCAGCCAACTGCATGAAATGGAACCCGAATCCGGAGAAACCTTGATGGGTGACGCGTCTGTGCGACCCGAATTGCCAGTGGAACTGTTGCGCAAGGTTGGAAGTCCATCTTCATGCCATCCGTTTCGCTACTGACGCAAAACGCGACCTTTCAGAGTAAATATGGTTTATACAACGTTAAAGAAGATGCTCACTGGAAACCCTTTAGTATTTGTATTTCAACTCAAGGATAATCCCAGCGAGTCGTTGCACTTGTTGCTGCTCAACCAGGCAGCTCACCGATGGCTACTACCTTTTATCTACCACTCGTTGATGTTCAAGTCATCTCAGAAACTAGCCAGGTTTCATGCTGCACACGACGTGTTGGAAGAACGCATGAGCCAGAGGCTCAAGCTAGTTCGTAACCTCTGGATTGGTGCTGAACCATCCAACACCAAACGACGTTTAGGAGGCGACCTCACCTACGCATCCTCTGCGTGGCCTGTCACCATCATCACCCGGATCTTATTGATGTGTAGTTCACTCGAACACTTTACCCTCCTCAATCTCAGCCAAAACGATTGGGAGAAGCTAGAGCACGCGATCCCGGCTAGCCTGAAATACCTCTCGATGGGCCCCGTGCACGGCCCCTTCCAGATCGCCAATCTACCCAAGAAATCTCAGCTCCAGCAGTTCACCAGCATCAGCACCTTTATGCGAGATAACGAAGTCCAGAGCCTCGTGCTGCATCCAATGCTGCAAACCTTCCGTCGGCTATCTGAAGCAATCGAAACCGATACATTGGCCAAGTTCGCTGCAGAGCAAGTCGAGTGTGTGTCCAAATCCACGATTTTGAAGGAGTACATCATTGCGATTTGTTTGCGACCTGGATCGCTCTACGACGGCTATTCTTTTATAGATCAAGTGGAGATTAAGCTGAGGGAAAACACCGAAGATCCCAGAGTTTTTGTGTCTACCATCCCCAATCAGTATTGGTCAGATGTGATTCACGAGGAATACCTTTCGGTTCGGCTTGGGATGTTTGGTGAGCCAAATTTTTCAGTCGTTCTGTAGAGTTGAACTCAAATTTTGTCGCAGTTTCCCAAGCCTGAAACCCGCCGCATCACGAGAGGTGTTTCTCGGAATTTGGGCCCAACTCCCACAAATTAGAAAGTCACGACNGACGTCCATGTTCGAGATCGGTTCCTTCTTTCTTGGTATTGTTGTACAGCTCTTTTTGTTCTGTAACATCCTGCACATGTCAACGTGAAACAAAAGCATTGTCTCCGTATTTCATTTCCTGGCTAGACGACACAACCGACCCGACACTAAGCGCAGTCGTACTTACTGCTGCCTGATCGGGTTATGGCCCCTTTCTCTTGGACTGCCAAGCCGGTTCGTCGAACCTGGGCATCCTGGCCAAGTTTCAGCTGATCCAAGGCCCTGAAGTGCTGGCCCTTTACCAACGGTTCGACGGGATTCCAATTCCCAACCGAGTTCGATCGCTTAAAATAGCCTCTGATTCGAACAGCTCATGCTCTTCCAGCTGAGCTAAGATTGGATTCATATGCTCAAAACCTTTGACGGCGCCCTTTTCATCGACTCCCTGGCGGGACAGTACGGTGTTTTCTCTCTCGATGGACACAAATATATTCTGATTGACTGGTCTGGTTTCATTTGAATCGGTAAAGAGGGAAATCGCCACTAGCTCAATGAGCTGAAATCATTCCCCTCGGGCTGAGCTAAGATCGAACGCGACGTCGACGACATCGCCGTTTACAGTTGGGGTTTTCCACTTCGATTCCGCCCATCTTTTATCGGCTAGGTCACATCATAGATTGACGCCCAATTACCCCGCTCATCACGCAATCGACGCAGTGGGAACTTGAGCGCTCACTCTTTCTCTCTCATGGACACCCATCTCTCCCAATTCTACGGCACCAACCATGTACCCTCTGACACAGAGCTCCTCGAAATTGAGAGACTGCTCGCACCGCACAACGCCCGGCTATCACAACTGGAGAAAGACCTCGAGGAAGCCGAGGCAAACGTCGCCAGGCTGAAGAAAGAGAGGGAAGACGTTCTGCGGGTCATCAAGCCCCTCAAATCCCTTTCGTCTCTCATCCGTCGCTTCCCTCGAGAGGTCATGGAGCTCATTTTCATGCACTCGATACCGCCCACAGCCTCCAGAAAGTCCAATCTCAGCATCTGCCACGCACCACTTGTCCTGCTGAGGGTGTGCAAGCTGTGGAGGGAGATAACGTTGACCACGCCGCAGTTGTGGGCCTCGGTGGAACTCACTATTCCTTCTCACCTCTGTAATCCATTCGGAAACATTCCGGACACCAAAAAGCAGCAGCAGATGACATTGTATCTCGACCAATTCGACCAACGACTCGAACTGTCGGAAAGCTACCCCCTTTCGATCATTGTGCGCGGAAGCCCCCCTTATGATGGAGCTATAACTTTACGAAGCCTTGCCTCCAAAGTCGCCATTCACTCATGCCGATGGGAATCCATTGATTTTGACATATCGCAGTGGCTACCCCATCCCTTCGCCAACATCGTCGCCGAAGATCTACCCACCCTGAAGTATGTGCGATTACGAGCATATTCCCTTTCTTTCAACGAAGGCGATTCCCTCGGCATTCTTGCCGCTCCTAATCTGAAGGGGCTGCAGATCCAGGTTTCCCATTCGTGTCACGGAATTTCAACGATGCCCGTCAATTGGACCAATCTTACCCACCTATCCCTTGACGGTAGCTACATGTACCTTCCAGATACATCATCACAGGACAAACAGCTCACGGCCACCGAGATGCTACCCGTTTTGAATAAATGCCGGAACCTACGAATTCTCTCCCTTCTACTGATATCTACTCACGATCCACCCCTACTGGCAGAGCCGGAGCACCAAGTTACTCTGTCGAAATTGGAGGCTCTTAATGCAGCTGGGAGTCTATTGCAGATACATCACCTGCTACAGTCAATCAATACGCCACGTATCCGGCAGATACATTATCAACCTCTTCACAAACCCCCCTTACTGGCCGAGGAGCCCTCATTCAGCCTCGCGCTAGTATCTTTCCTCGAACGATACGGAAACCAGGCCGAAGTTCTGTCGGTCAACCTACCCACAGTATCAAGGGGAGATCTACGATCGTGGTTGGAGTGCACGCCAGCTCTGAAGCAGCTCACTCTCGGAAACGAATTCCAATTCGCACCCCTTCCTCCTCAGATTTTGGTACCAACTGACTACGAAAGCGGGTTCGATGATTTTTGTGTCGGTTTGTTAACACCCAAGCAAAATCATCCCTGGCTCTGTCCAAACCTCAAGATATTCCGATGCTCTATTAAATCCCACATTTCGGCAGACACCATTCTCGCGTTCCTCAATGCCAGGACCGATCCGACGTTGGTAGGCAGTGGCGGGATCATCGAGGAGGTGTCGATCCACCAGCTTCCGTACGATGCTCCGTTCGGAGACTCGACCGACGCAGATCTAGAAGATGGGAGGCTCGAATCGATTCGACAGGCAGGCGTCCGACTTTCTTTCAAGAAGCCGTTTTATTACCAGTCCAACCCGGTAGTACCCTTTGACAGCTCTACGGGTGGCTATGGACCGGGATATGGAGTTGATTTTAGTACGCTCTTTTGAATTGAGGGTGGAGAATATGTATGTTACTGTGTGGTTTAACTGACAGAGTGGTTGATAACGGTAGTGACTTTCCACCGAGAATTAATTTCTGGCCTCTCCCCGCCACAAGCTTCAGCGGCTTCCATCGGGCCCTACTCTCCAGAGGCTCCTTTACAATAAGTTCCACAGCTTCGTTGAGAGTCACCCCATGCAAGTCAAAAGCCTGAGTATCATGCTCTCCAGATAGATCCTGGTTCCTGAACACCATAGCCGTCGCAGTGTTCAACGACCGCTTCTTGGCCGCCTCCTAGAACACCCTCACCCTCTCTGCAAAGTACTACGCGACGTCCCCAACACGTACCTTACCAGTACTTCTAGCTTTTTATTTTCTACCCATAGCACTCGCACTCCCAACGCTACCAGGATTATTTATCCTGGCAGTCTCTCGCAAGAGCTCATTCCGGACGGTGCACTATGAATGCAATGGCAGTTCCTCGCACCTTTTCTTTTAGAATCGTATAGTAGATCAAAATCGGCCCCAACGACTGGACGCTCTTCTGGAAATAGGGAGATCTTCCTGGTTGGCGGCCAATCAGGGGGATTGAAAGGGGGGTCGATGGGAACGAGAATGGCAGCAGAGCCGGGGAAATTCTCGCAAGTCCCTGAATGAAAGCTGGGATGAAAACATTGAGATATAGTGCATAGTGGATGTGAAGCTTTTTTTCCTAACCGGAATGTCATATCCTCCGCGCAGGAAGGAACCGACCGAAAGGTTACTTTGGAGTGGGCGTCATGACTCCTGGAAAGATCTGCCGGTCGAGCAAAGATCCAACCCCGACGTCGACGACATCGCCCCGGCGTTTTCCACTTCGATTCCGGTCATCTTTTATCGGCCAGTTCAGGTCATAAAATTGACGCCCAATCACACCGCCCATCACGCAATCGATGCAGTGGGAACTTGTGTGAGTCATTATCGTCGCGACTCGCCTCGCTCACTCCTGCTTTCTCATGGACATCCATCTCTCCCAGTTCTACGGTACCAACCATGTACCCTCTGACACAGAGCTCCTCGAAATCGAGAGACTGCTCGCACCGCATAGCGCTCGGCTATCGCAGCTGGAAAAAGACCTCGAGGAAGCCGAGGCAAAGGTCTCCAGGCTGAAGAAAGAGAGGGAAGACGTTCTGCGGGTCATCAAGCCCCTCAAATCCCTTTCGTCTCTCATCCGTCGCTTCCCTCGAGAGGTCATGGAGCTCATTTTCATGCACTCGATACCGCCCACAGCCTCCAGAAGGTCTAATCTCAGCATCTGCCATGCACCAATGGTCCTGCTAAGGGTGTGCAAGCTGTGGAGGGAGATTGCGTTGACCACGCCGCAGTTATGGGCATCGGTGGAGCTTTCTACTGTTCCTCACCTGTACGATTCTTCAGGAAATGCTCTGAGTGTCAAACAGCAGCAGCGGGTGGCATTGTTTCTCGAGCAATTCGACCGATGGCTCGAACTGTCGGAAAGCTACCCTCTTTCGATCAGTGCACGCGGGCCCCCATTCGATCCCGGAGACATCACAACGCAAAGCCTTGCCTCCAAAGTCGCGATTCATTCACGCCGATGGGAGTCCATTGATTTTGACATATCCGAGCGGCTAGTCTTTCCCTTCACCGGCATCGTCGCCGAAGCTTTACCCACCCTGAAGTATGCGCGATTCCACGCTTATTCTTTTTCTTTCAGTGCTGGCGATAGCCCTAATTTCCTTGACATCCTTACCGCTCCTAATCTGAAGGGGCTGCAGATCCAAGTTGCCCAATCGTGTCACGGAATCTCAAACATGCCCATCAATTGGACCAATCTTACCCACCTTTCCCTTGACGGTAGCCACATGTACCTTCAAGATTTACCATCACAGAACGTACAGCTCACGGCCAATGAGATGCTCCCTGTTCTGAATAAATGCCGGAACCTACGAATTCTCTCCCTTCTACTTATATCTACTCGCGATCCACTGCCAGAGCCGGAGCCCCAACTTGAAGTTACCCTGTCGAAATTGGAGGCTCTTAATGCAGCTGGGTGTCGATTGCAGATACATCATTTGCTGCAGTCGATCGAGACGCCAAGTATCCGGCAGGTAAATTATCAACTCTTCCACAAATCCTCTCTACCGGCCGGGGAGCTCCCGTTGAGCCTCGCACCACCCCTAAAATCTTTCCTCGAACGATACGGAAACCAGATCGAAGTCCTGGCGGTCAACCTACCCACAGTATCAAGGGAAGATCTGCAGTCGTGGTTGGAGTGTGCGCCGGCTCTGAAGCAGCTCACTCTAGGAGAAGAACTCCAGTTCGCACCCCTTCTACCCCCCCTGCTTCGGGTATCAATTGACCACGAGAGGGAATTCGACGATTCTTGCATCGGTCTGTTAACACCCAATCAAAACCACCCATACCTCTGTCCAAACCTCAAGATATTCCGGTGCTCTATGAAAGCCCGCATATCGATAGATACCATCCTCGCGTTCCTCAAGGCCCGGTCCGATCCGTTGTTGGTAGGAAATGACAGGATCATCGAGGAGGTGACAATCCACCAGCTCCCGTACGATGCTCCATTCGGAGACTCGACCGACGCAGAAGATGGGAGGTTCGAATCGATTCGAGAAGCAGGGGTCCGACTTTCGTTCCGGAAATCGTATTATTACCAGTTCAAGCCGGAAGTAGCTGGCATGCAGGCGGATATTTCTGCGCCTGGTTTTGGACCGGGATATGGAGTTGATTTCAATCTCTACTGAAGATGGAGAACATGTATGTACTGTGCGGTTTAATTGACCGACTGGCTGATATAATGGTCGTGATTTTCCGTCGGGGATTAATTCCTAGTCTGACGTTCACTGAATTCCTCGCACCTTTTTTCCCTATAATCGTACAGGAGATCAAAGTCGGTACCAATGACTGGACGCTCTTCTGGATCTAGGGAGATCTTCCTTGTTGGCGGCCAATCAGGGGGATTGCACTGGAATGAAAGGGGGCGCGATCGGTGGGAACGAGAATGGTCGTAGAGCGGGGGAAATTCTGGCAGGGTTCCTGGATGAAAGTTGGGACGAAAACATGGAGATACATGCATGGTGGGTGTCAAGCTCTTTCCTAACCTAACCCCGCAGGTAGGAACCGACCGAAATGTTACTTTGGAGTGGGCGTCATAACTCCTGGAAAGATCCGTGGCTCCACAAGCGGACACGTTGCTGGTGATATGGATATCAGTTGTGTGTCGAGGCTCCGGGACAATGATGGTAGATCCAATTGTCTACTTGTTACGATGCGTCATCCTGATAGTCTGATGCGAATCCCCGCGCCCGAAGGAGGTTCCCAGCACGCTCCTCTCCTGAATTTCCAGCAAGAGTCTTGGACAGTACTACCTATTGTTGCTCGGCATTCAAGGCTAGCAATTCACCTGCCCCTCGTTACTCGAAGCTTGTCTCTGAAACACAAGCGCTATAGATCCTTCTTTGTGAAGCCCAAAGCAGGACAAATATCTCTCGTTGCCAGAGATATGAAACTCGGAAGCACAGAGCGCCCGGGGAGATTAGAGTTGCAATCATTCTAGTGGCCGAAGTGGAAACTCCGCACAGACAGGCCCTGGCAATAAAAGGGCTAGCCTCACGCGTCTGACGGCCTGACGTCCCTGGAATTTCCCTCCATCCACCTCATCCACCCCGCCCTTGCACAAACCTCCACGTCGCCAGTATGTTCCGCCAGCGTACTCGCTCGACCTCAACTGGCCCAGCAAAGATGGCCCCCTCCACTTCCACCAACACAGCAGCCTCAGCAGCGACTGCTGCAACCTCGGCATCGGACGCCCCTTCCGCCGTTTCTACGCCCACCAAATTCAAACTGGGCTTTTCAGAGATCGCAAATCTCTTCATTCGTTTACGCCGACACCAGTCACGGTCGTCACTGGCCTCAGAGGCAAGAAAGGCAGGAAACACTCCAGAAGGAGCACCAGAGACGAAGGCTACTCGTCCCGCCGGCCCTTCGCCTCTCGTTGTCAGCCATGCTGCGCCTCCCGAAGGCCAGGGCTCCAGACTGGTGTTGACTCCACCAACGAGCCCTGGGAGGAACCGCGCTCGCCGGATCGCAGGAAGCCCTTATTCGCGCTCGCGAGCGATCTCGAGCTCCAAGGCCAACCATGTCGTGTCAACGTCCGGGGACGAGCCGATCACCCATCCCGCTGTTCGGGATACCGAGGACCAAGACGAGCATGCAGTTCGAGTCCCTTTGGAATATACTGATCGCTTCGAATGCGCTGGGGGTGTCAACGCAGGCACCCTGCTCAAGCTGACCAGGAGGACCATTTTGGAAAACGTCGAGAATCTTGGAGCCAACGCCCTCGCTGACGAAAAGTGAGTCATGTTCCGTCATCTTTCCATCCCTTGATGGATACTTAGCGATATCACGTCCCTAGGTGGGATTGTACTATCTGTGGTCCCAAGCATGGCTCCTACAAGGTTCAGGTGGGTAATCTCGTCTTCTATGTGACCCTTTGGTTGCCATCTGCATACGGATCGTTGCAAGGCTCCGCCTCATCATCTTCTTCGATGGCCATCTTGCGCTCAACTCCCCCATCAAATTTATGATTCTGATTGTGTTCCCTTCTTCTTCTGTAGATCAACTACTCTGCTACCGCCACCCACTGCACTCGACCCGATTGTGCTCGCCCAGTCGCTCTTGACCATGCGAAGGGCGTCCCGGGTCTCATGACCATCACCAAAAGAAATGAAGCCTAGATCCAAATCATCATCAAGATAACATTTCATCTCCCTCGGGATCCTACTGCAGAAATCCACCATTTCCAGCTTCTTCTGCCCGTCGCCGAGATACTCTTTCGAACAGAACGACCTCAGCTTTGCCGCGCCCGGACCAGTCAATTTCGCCGCAGCTAATCTCGGTCTCGCCGGCCATCCCGGCATTCCATCTTCCTCGTGTTCCTAACATTTAATCTTGAAATTTGGCCTTCCCGTCCGCTCTTTCTATGCCCATATACGCCCCTTCAATCTCTTGGTCTTCCCTTGTTATGCCACTTTGAATCATCTTCCGTACTTACCCGCATGTACATCAAACTCTTCGACCCACCTTCGTTTCGTCCCCTTCCCGTTCATTTCCCTGTCTTTCCCTGTATGTATATCTATGTTACCCTACCTCCCTTGCTATCGTTGTTATCCTTCGTTTAGTGTTTTACTTAGTTTAGTCATACGTTTATACTCGTTTCATAGTCTTCTCCAGCCATACCATACATAATCACGGACCCTCACTCACTCACGCACGCTCCACAGATACCTAGTAGTAGCTCTTTCTCCTTGCTTGTTGATTCGATGTATGTAGTAGTAGTTATTATCCAGTAGAAACATACCGCAAAATGGACTTTTGACATATACATATCGTTTACACGTATTCCAGCTCGAGTTTTCGCTTGTTCGCTAGCTCGTTATCTAAGCCCACCTTATGCGCGCTTCCCAAAAAGGCAGGACCCTTTCCTACCAATACCGGCTGCGCATTGACATGATGCAGCCACGGTAAGTCAGGAAGCACAGGGAATGGTCCGTTTACCTGGTTCTACCATACCTCTGGAGTTTCTGTTGTGTGCAAACCAACACACTATTTAGTGCTAGGGTGGTGAATGAACGCAGTTGAATATATTGTGATCGAGGGTCCGTTGACGACCGGGTCCATTCCGGAATCTCGACTTCCATACAATTGCGATTGCATTCGTTGAGTGCGTTCGGACCGGAATACGTGTGCTGAGATGTTTGCCGACGAAGAGATCTGGGGTTCGGAAGACATAGAAACGCGTTGTTTTACTTACAATCACAAGAGATCCCCGCTAAAAGAATGAATGCTAACTTGAACCCTATGTTTTATCAGCTCGATCGAAATACAAATCGGACCCTTTCAGGGAGCACGACGAACTACCAAAGGCAGCTGGGCGCAACGCTCAGTTTGTCCCTCGATCATCGGTTGCATGGTCATGCAGTTTGCTAGTGAGTATGAATTGGAACGGAGATCAGGGTGTTGTATATTAGAAAGGCAAGTTGAAGGGGAACCGGCTCGAACCAAAGTGGTGATGGGACGCACCTTGAATAATTCGGGGCGCGTTCTCTGGTAGGCTAAACTCGAACCTATCTATCAGCGTAGAAAGCATAGTTTGCAGCTGCATTAGAGCGAATCTCCAGCCTGTTTGTTGCGGTACCCATTTCAACAAAGACCACAGAAATTGACGGTAGAACGGGGTGAGAGCATATCTACCTATGCAGCCTTTACTTCCAGCGGAGAATGTCATCCTGAACGATGGAGATATTGGTAAAAATTGTGAATAGGTTAGCATGGGATATTCGAGATTTGGTAAAGGGAAAGCAGGGAAGATAAAGGGGACGCACAGATTTGCGTACAATCCAAGCGTTTTCGGTTGCTCCCCATCTAGATTCAGCCACCGGTGCGGATTGAACGTGTCAGCGTCGTCTCCCCACAAAGCGGGGTTCCTATAAATCGTTTGGTTACCGCGGCGAAAGGTGTCTGATAAAACCTTACATATTATATCCACCAACCGAGATATATATCTTCGTTCCTCTGGGAATCGGAAGTTTATCAATAACTTGACCTGACCTGAGGGTAACAGGTTGGGATAGAGGGAGCATGTCGTCTTCCACGTTCTCTCGAAATATGTTTGGCAACACTGGAGCGAAACGGAGAGTTTCCTTGATGACGGCGTTGAGCAGAGGGAGAGCTTGGAGGTCTTGATGCGATAATTCGTTGCCACCCTTGCGTACCCGTGCTGCCCGGATTTCCCTGCGCAGCTCGGTTTGAAGAGAAGGTTGGTTGCAAAGTTCACAAATGGCCCAATTCATCCTGAGGGTATGGCACGTTAGGATCGGCTTGGACAGAAGGATAACGGTTCCGCGTACGTATTGGCGCTTGTCTCGTGCCCAGCGATGAGAAGGAACCTGACATATCAGCATGAAGTCAACCGTCAGCTACCAAACCATGAATGGAAGGCTCTTGAGTGCCTACCGAAGCTGCGAAACAATTTCCTCGTCCGACAATCGTAACGTCGGATCCTCGCTCAATCCAGCCTTCAAAATATTGCTCATGATATCATTGTTTCGCCCAGCTCCCAAGGATCNTTTTTTCGTCAATCAATTGGAGAAGGATTCTTTCTGAAACGGCGTTGGCTTTGCGAACGTGTTCCAAAGCGTCGCTAGGCGCTTTGTTGAGGATCCAGCGAATGAGGGACATTGAAATGTACTGGAGAAGAGAGACAAAAGCTGCTTGGGAAGCTGTCATGGAACCAAAGGTTTCCAAGCTGCGTACAAAAGAATCAGATAAATATTTATATCGAGGGGATAACGCACAGAATGGAAGGCGTGGCAGCTGCGAGTTCAGTCGGGGAACCATCAAGACCACCGAATGGATGGTCGAATGCAACTACGTTGGTAGGTCTTTAAGTGGCCAAATCTTGGAAAGGATGTCTTCCTACCTGCTCCAAACGTGTCCAAGGCCGTCTTGGAGAGCCAATCTGCGATGTTGAGGACGGTGTTGTCATCTGATTCTGCAGCGAGAATGCTCCCATTTCTCGCACAGCTGATCAGAGGCCACTCATTAGAACGATTGAAATTGCAGAAGAGAGACGGGCAGTAGTCTACTCACCTTTTGAGCAAAAGACTGGAAAGCAGGGAACAATGCTCTAGTTTCTGGTACACCGAATGCCGGTTGAATACCCTGTGCAGTGACGAGAGTCAGGAAATGGGGAATACCTCCGGTCTCTAATAAGAAGCAAAATGAATGACATACTTTCCGGTGCCTCTTGTGCTCATCACCTTCAACTGTACCAACAGCCTGTCCAACCAGGAAGTCACCCATGGCGTACCATTCGGGTGCTCGAACGAACTTCTCGGCGCGATCAGATTGTAAAATATACCGCAAAGTCGTTGGGTCAGAGACAAGGATAGCATCGCTGGTGCCGATTTGAGGATGGAGCTTCATCACTGTCCCATATTCGCTCTGCCATCGCGCACCAAGCATTCCAGTAGTATCTTCAAAGAGGTCAATGATGTTGCCTAGATAACCACACAAATATCAATCATGATTGCAACGATGGATAAGATGAACAGTAATCCGCACCTGCCAACCATGACTTCGAAGAAGGCCCGCGAAGATCGCTCAAGGATATCCTCGTAACCCATCGGTATACATACCTGGCGACGAATAGGGTTGCAAGGGACTGTAAACACAGCTGGAGCATTCTCGGATCGAGGTGAGGATGCAAGGGTAGCTTTGACGATTCAGAACATATTGGAGTCAGTTTTTATAACACTGGCGGCATGGACTTGTCATGCACATGTACGGCCGTGAACCATGGGTTCTCTTGTTCGGGAGCTCGGGCTTGGTCAAGGAGAATTATTGGATTGCCATGTCCAACTTCTCGTACAGATCGTGCGGCGAAACAAATGAACTGCGCCACTGTCATCCCCGAGTTACTATCACTTTGGGCAGTTTGAAAATAGCACTCCTCTTTTGCCTTTTGCCTTTGTTACCAAGTTCTCGGAACCCAAGTCTGCGGTGGAATCTTCATTACCATAGAGCGGCTCCGGGAACGTCGACATGACGGTAGCTCGCAAGTGAAGAGGAGCGGCACCCAGGGTAGGATTCGTGGTCAACTGGACATCTAGGTCGATAATTGCAATTGGAATAGTCACACCCTTCTAGGTTTGTTTGGAGGGTGGACATAGAGGGGGGATAGTAGATGCTACGGACCGGGTTTGTCAGTTTACTCCAATCGAAAGAGTTTGACATACCTAAGGGTCGCCTGCATCGATTGTAGGCTCTCGATGAGCGGCGAGAGTCTTCAAGGACACCGGAGTCTAGGTTCGAGAATGTTGAATAGCAGGATCTTCAACGAACCTCCAAGCCAAAATGATGTCAATAAAGTTCTGCAAATGAGTGAGCATAAAAGCTCAGTTTCTTGGAACCGGTCGATTTGAAGCCAGAGCTTGAATGTTGATGGCCTTGGGATGTTTCCCAGCGTCCAGAAAGTTTGTGAGCACTTTGGAAGTAGCGGTTCATATACGAAACCCCTGGTTCAAAGGTGATGGAAGTCGCTGATACGGTCGACTCTCTTCGTCGTGGTCGAGAAAGTCGCGTGGAAAAACCAAGTTTAAATTTACGAGTCTAATTGTCGGCCTCTATGTCTGGGTTCGAACATTGTGAGCCCGTTCATGGTCAATCGTTTGATCATTTCCTGGACCACCAGGGCCTACGCCGTTGTTTAAGTCACATCTCGCCTTCCGCCAGCTTCTGCTAAATGTTGAGCACCATACGGCCTATCGGTTCATACCTTGGCTTCACCGCTCAAAGCGTCTTCATGACCCCAAGGGCTTGAAAGCCCCGAGGAGCTGTTCGAGTTGATTACGCTGCCACGCACATTTGACCAGTGCCTCTCAGATGTTTGCCAACGAGATACAGAGCTTGGAGTAGAAAAGCATATTTTACAATTACAAACGACACCTTAAGCGGCTGGAAGAATATCAACCCTCTCTATTTACTGCAACTTGGTCGGAATACAAACAAGTCAAACCCGTCTAGGGGGCGCGACGAACTACCAAAGGCAATTGAGCACAATGCTCAGTTTGTCCCTCGATCATTGGTTGCATGGTCATGCAGTTCGCTGGTACGAAATTGAGACGATGTCAGTAAGTGGTGAAAGGGAAGACCGTTCACGTACCATGAATAATTCGAGGCCCCTTCTCAGGTAGGCTAAACTCGAACCTGTCTATCACTGTAGAGAGGAGGGTTTGTATCTGCATCAAAGCGAATCTCCAGCCTGTTTGATTCAAGGATAAGTGGTTGTAAGTTCGCACTTGGTGAGCAAAACATAGTGGTAATCATTGGGGGCGTACCTATGCATCCTTTACTTCCAGCGGCAAACGTCATCCTGAGAGATAGCGGTATTAGCGAAAAAAAGCGGGTAAGTCACCATCGAACAAGCTAGATCCAGGTTTAGGTAAGGAGGCACGAGAACGTACAGATTGGCATACATCCCAAGAGTATTTGACTGCTCCGCGTCTTGATTTAACCACCGTTGCGGGTTGAAAGTGTGAGCATCATCGCCCCACACAGCAGGGTTCCTACAAGCCAGAAGTTCTGATTCGGCGATACTACCAAAGATCTCTCAAGAAACAAACTTACATGTTGTATCCACTGACGGAAACATATATCTTCGTCCCTTTCGGAATCGGAACCTTACTCGTGACTTGACCTGACTTGAGGGTAACGGGTTGCGATAGAGGGAGCACATCGTCTTCCACGCTCTCTCTAAATATGTTTGGCAACACTGGAGCGAAACGGAGAGTTTCCTTGATGACGGCGTTGAGCAAAGGAAGTGCTTGGAGGTCTTGATGCGATAATTCGTTGCCACCTTTGCGTTCTCGTGCCTCCCGGATTTCCCTGCGCAGCTCGGTTTGAAGAGAAGGTTGGTTGCAAAGTTCCCAAAGGGCCCAGCTCAGCCTAAGGATTGATGATATGGCAACTTAGAATCGGTTCAGACGGGAGAACAACGGATCTACGTACGTATTGGCGCTCGTTTCGTGCCCGGCAATGAGAAGGAACCTGAAATATTCAGCATGGAGTCAGCCGGCCGCTACCTAACCACGGAAGGACAGCACGAGAACGGATTGAAAACCTACCGAAGCTGTGAAACAATCTCCTGGTCGGTCAATCGCAGTGCCGGGTCTTCGCTTGAACCAGCCTTCAAAATATTGCTTAGAATATCGTTGTTNCCCCCCAGCTCCCATTGACCTTTTTTCGTCAATAAACTGGAGAATAATCCTGGTCGAAATGGCGTTGGTTTTGCGAACGTGTTCCAGACCGTCGCTCGGCGCCTTGTCTAGGATCCAGCGAATGAGCGACATTGGAATGTATTGGAGGAGCGAGACGAAAGCTGCTTGAGCGATTGTCATGGAACCGAACGTTTCCAAGCTATGTGATACGAAGAATCAGATCTATGTCAGTTGAGGAAGAGAAATGATATAACTCACATAACGGAAGGCGCTGCAGCGGCGAGTTCAGTCGGAGAACCGTCAAGAGCACCAAATTGATGGTCGAATGCGACTACGTTGGTAAGTTTGATTAAGTAGGTACATTTTGGAAAAGGTGTGCAAGTGCTCCTTACCTGCTCCAAACGCGTCCAAGGTCGTATTGGAGAGCCATTCTGCGGCGTTGAGAACCGTATGGTCCGATGACTCTGCAGCAAGAACGCTATCCAATTTCTCACACAGCTGACGACAAGTCACTCATTAGAACAGTCAAAACTTTCCAAAGGGAGGGATGGTGTGCGGTATACCTTTTGAGCAAACGATTCGAAAACAGGGAACAATGCTCTGGTTTCCGGGACGCCAAATGCCGGTTGAATACCCTTGTTCCAGCGACGAGAGTCAAACAACGAGGAATACTAAGAAGCAAGTGAATAACATACTTTCCGATGCCTCTTGTGCTCGTCACCTTCGACTGTACCAACCGCCACCCCAAATAGGAAATCAGCCATGGCGTACCATTCGGGTGCTCGAATAAACTTCTCAGCGCGGTCCGATTGGAAGATGTACCGCAAAGCCACTGGGTCAGAGAGAAGGATAGCGTCGCTGGTGCCGATTTGAGGATGGAGCTTCATCACTGTCCCGTATTCACTCGCCCATCGCGCACCGAGCATTCCGGTAGTATCAGAGAAAAGGTCGATAATGTTGCCTAGATAACCACGCGTTCAGTCGCAGCGATGGATGAGGTTAACAGTTACCCGCACCTGCCAACCATGACTTCGAAGGAGGCCCGCGAAGATCGCTCAAGGATATCCTTGTTAGCCATCGATAGACATATCGAGTGACGAAAAAGGCTGCAAGGGACTGTAAACACAACTGGAGCATTCTCAAGAGCTGAAAGTGATGGTACCCAGGGATCGGGGTGGGAATACCAGGGTGGCTTTGACGAGCATGTTAAAGCCAGATTTCATTATATTGCAATAGACTTGTCAAGCATCTTGCACGTGTACGGCCGTAGAGCATGGCTCTCTTGTTCGGATGCTCGGAGTCGAGGACTGGGCATTGAATTACATACATGTTTAAGGTATTGTATAGATGCATACGTACGGTGTTCCATATACGAACGTCACTGTCAGACTGGGGTTACTATCACACGGCAATTTAGAAGTATTCGCCCTGACATACCTTCCGTGTCTACCGTCCACTTTCACCACCAAACACTCGTAGCTCTAGCGTGAGGAGGATTAGGTGGGTTTTTCATTGCAGTAGAGCAGATTTGGGAACGCCGACATTAGGGCAGCTCGCAATCGAAGAGGAGCCGCATTCAGGGTAGGATTCGTGGTCAGCTGGATATCCAGGTCGATAAGACTCGTCCAACTGGAGTAGTCACACTCTTCTATGTCTGTTAGGAAGGTGGACGTGGGTAGTAGTGGATGCTACAGATCGGGTAAGTTAGCTTACTCGAGTCAAAAGAGTAGGGAGCAGACCGTAACACACCTGAGTATTGTCTGCATCGACCTTCGGCTCAATTTGAGCGGCGCGAATCTTAAATTTTCGAAGACGCCGGAGTCTAGGTTCGAGAATGTCGAATAATGAGGTAGTCAACACTGGAAAGTGAGCCTCCAAGTTTTGAAGCACAGGAAGGTTCACCGCCAAAATGACGTCGATAAAGTCCGTCAGCAGGAATCGGTTGTAGGGAAGAGCGAGTGTAACCAAGTGCTCGGCCCATTTTAGGGAAGGAAACCATGTAACGAAGGGGCCGGGGGCGCGCTCTAAGGAGGTTTCGAAAAGGGTTTGGAATTTGAAGTCGGTGACCATACGACAAGAGGGAAGGACCTTGGTGAAGAGGTCATGAGAAAACAGAGTTTGGGGTGTGAAGAGTTCAGTGATGACGCTGTCTTCAGGTTCCCAGCAGTCATCATTGTACCGATAGTGTATGGAATTGAAAAGGGATAGATGGAGAGTGGTGAGCGTACTTGAGTGTGCTCGGATGAATTGGCACAATCCCGCAAGTTCGGTTTGTTGAGGGCTAGTCATCTGAAGCTGGAGCTTGAGTGTTGATAGTCTTGGGATATTTCCCAATGCACGGAAAAATCTGTGAGACTTGTAGAAGTAGCGGTCCCTGTACGAAAACCTTGGTTCAAAGGTGATGGAAAGTGAGCGCAAAGTTGTTGAGTGAACATTGACGAGAGGAGCTAGGTTGGACTCCAAAACCTCTTCCCAGTCGGTTGAGAGATATATGGTGAAGACTTTGAGTTCAAGTCGTTCGAGAGCGGGGAGGGGATGGGTAAAATCGAACGCCTTGTGCTGATAGGATTCCAAAGGGATGCTGAGGCTGAGAACGCGCAAACTCCGGGGTATTCCGCGTGAAGATTCCTGAATGAGAGGCCCGTACGTCTGATGAAAGACAAGATGCTGCCGGGCTGTGTTGGGCGTTGGGGTATATTCAACGCGGAGCTCCTGGAGACCCGGTAGGTGACCCGACAAACTGAACGATGGAACCGAAAAGGATCTTTCGAATGCTTCCATAATTGAAAGAGGCAGCTTTTTGCGATCTTTATGAGCAGAATTCCAGAAGCGCCGCTTGGGCGGGCGTGGAAGGAACCTCCCCAGCGAACGCGGGTTAATCACCAGACGTTTTATGCATGCCGAAACAACGGGATTTCTTGGATTCCGGGTTTCAAGTGAGTTTTTCGCCACGTCAATTCAAAACAAAAAGCATACCTTAGCGCATGCATGGATCTAGAGCCAGTAGTATCGTTGAGGTATGCCGATTCATAACGAATGCCCAATACAATGTAAAATAGTGTTCGATTTACAGCATAGAGAGGTCCGTGCTGGCTCGAAGGTATAAATTCAACGATTCTACGCCATATTTCTGGTGGGATGTCGTTGGCCATGGGCATGGAGGAGTAAGTACAAGGATGGGACGACCTCGCAACCAATGCAAGCGCCGATCACTCTTTGTCATGACCATCCAGGCCAAACAAAGATCTCGGGCCGTTCCCGAACCGCCCAGTGAGGTCACCGCCAACAGTTGTTCAACGGCTTCCATTGTGCAGACGCCCAGCTCCCTCAGTGAGTAGTAGCCGTCGTCGTCGTCGAGGAGACCGTTATTGACTGCAGTGGCACAGGGAATATGCGAATATGGCTTCCTCGAATATGAACCTCAACCGTGGTCGCCGTCGAAACTCTAGCGGTCCTCAACTACAAGCCCCTCCGAGTCGACGGTCAAGCAGCTTACGAGCGGGGATCTCGAGGCTTGCAGCCACAACATCTGCTACGAGGCCACCAATACAGCCAGTGGGGACGGATGGGCTGAGCACCTCAGTCCCGGGTGAAAGTGCGCCTGTATTGCCGATGCCCCGGAGCCAGAAAGCAAAGTCGTACGGTACTCTGAATGCCCCTCGCATTTCACGTAGGACGAGCGAAGGAGGGGCGGGATACATCGAAGGGACAAGAAAACCACCATCCACTCGTAATCTACCGTCCGCCAGCACGCACCTTTCCAGTGGTTCTACCCATCGTTTACCGACCCGTTCATTTCTCCTTCCGCCGGGGGCTAGCACTGGCATCGGCCCCGGCAGGGCGAAGCCACCACCGCCGAAACACCAGCGTACATCTAAAACGTCCCAGAAGCTTGTCGTGCTGCCGTCGGCACCCCAAACGAAACCTCTGGCCAAACAGCTCGTCTTGTTGGATGAAGGACAAGAAACATCCGATGATGCGACTCATCCACGAGGCAATCTGCCACCGCGACGATCCGTAACGTTCCAACCCCCCGCTGGCAAAGACAAGCCCTATGACCAAGAAGGCGAAGACGGGGGCGAAAGGGAAGAGAGACTTAAACATGATGAGTCCGAAGCGTCGAAATTGAGAATTCGCGATTACAAGACTAATGCCGAACGGATGTCTAAAGAGGAACGCAAGAAAGCCGGATTCAGGCGCATCACTGCGTATTGCGTAGCTGAGGGTCTCAAGATGAAGCCCTTGGCTGGCTTTCTGAAGCGAGAGCACAACGTCCTTCCCCGGGTCTTTGACGAGGCATTATACGCTGTGAGTGTCACGAAATCCCTAACCGCTTTTTGCAAAGACCAAAGCCATTATAGATGTATCATCTTCCCTTACTTCCTGGATACGGTCCGCAAACCAACGTTCGATCATCAGCGCCACCTGCACCCATACAACCAGTATCAGGCGACAAGGGAAAATCAATTTTGACTAGATTAGAAGAAGCGGAAGAAA
This sequence comes from Candolleomyces eurysporus, assembly GCA_027579435.1. Lineage (NCBI taxonomy): Eukaryota > Fungi > Basidiomycota > Agaricomycetes > Agaricales > Psathyrellaceae > Candolleomyces > Candolleomyces eurysporus. Next base: position 22,627 of record JANBPK010000019.1, read on the forward strand.
ACGGGTACCAAGGATTTTATTTTCCTGCCACCCAAAACCTGATCAACTTGGAAGATGGTCCAAATGGCGCCCATGATGGTTTCACCACTGAAGATGGTGATAGACCCGCCGACCCTTCGACGATCCTACCTGGCGTCGTCCAGCCCGCGGCAGTCGACGAAGTACGAGAGTACGACGGATATGTCACCAGCAGCTCCCTCCCCCGCGAAACCGAAGGCGTTCTATCCCGCCCTGACCCAGAGCCGTTCGCGTACGAGTATAACCCATACCCATCAGAGTCAAGTTCTGTTTCGTCGAAGGGATCGACGCTGCGCAAGCATGGTCAGGCAGATCTCACTGCCTCCGACTTCGACCACAGCGATATGGAGCACACCACCACCCCCCCTCCTGACATCCAACTCAAATACGAGCGTCGCTACTGAACGAGACCTGCGAGCCAAGCGTCATGCTATTGACTCGGGTATAGAAACGGACGACCCGGGCATTGAAACCGACCCCGGGGTGTATAGGTCTTGGAGCCCCGGTCCACGAAAGAGCGCACCTGCTGCTGACGAAGACGGCGAGATGGCGGCGTCGATCATGACGACAATTCCTCTCCGTGGTAGCAGGATCTCTGACTCGGGAGATCAGGATGTGCGGGGGACGGCGTCGTCGGGGATAGATGATTCGAATGACGACGATACAGGCACATCTCGGCCTTCAATAGTCAGAGCTGCGACACTACCAAACATCGAGGGGTTTGGCGGTGATGTTGACAATTCGGAGATAGTAAATGAATTGGTCCAAGATGAGCTTCTCAGCGCCGTCGAGGGCCCTTCGGCGTACGAAAGGCAACTGGCTTACGAACGCGAGCGGCAGCAGGAAGCTGATGATCACGAGGTCATTTTGGGTTTGGAGCGGGAGCGCCTACGCCAGTTGGAATATGAGCAAGCGCTGGAAAGGGAGCAGGATCGTGAGCGGGAGCGTCAGCTTGATAGTGTTGGAGAGGTGGTGTTCTTTGAATATGGCGTTTTGGTGTTCTTTGGGTTGACGGAGAGGGAGGAGAGGGATATTTTGGAGGATATCGAGCAAGCGGGGGTCATAAGGCGTCCTATTTCGGAAGATGATTTCGAGATTGAGGAGTGTCACTTCGCTGTAAGTTTCTCCCTGTCTCTCTTGTTTANCCCCCCACGTTCCCGGATCTGATTAGTCTTCCGTTTATCCAGCACGACCCTAAAATAAGCTATCCGCGAATATACAACGACTTCTTCAGTACGTATCGTCTTCCTTTCATCCGTGTTCAGCCAGATTTTAATCTATGCCCACCTTTTCCCCTTAGCTTTGAAATCCCGGTCTCATCTTCTGAAACTGTCAATCGCCCATGCGCTCGCGCAATCAACTCTGCTAGCGCGATACGAGACTCTGGCCCAGCAAACCCTCTCATCCCCATTGACCCTATCCATACCTCGGCAGCTAGCCAGCTCCGGCTCACTCCAGCTCCGTCGGCATGAAGCCCTCAAGCTTACAGGACGTTTATTCAAGTTGCGCCGAGACGTAAACCTGGTATCCAACGTACTCGACGTACCCGAGTTATTCTGGAGCGAAGCAAGCTTGAAGGATTTGTATGACGCTGTTAGAGACTATATGGAGATTGGTCCCCGAGTTGAGAACTTGAATGAGAAGTTGGGTGTGGCCAGTGATTTCGTATGTGTTCTTCTCTATCTTCTTTCTGTTTTTTTCTTGCTTTTCCGACCTCCACGGTTATGGGTGATATCCCCACTCTGACCGNAGATCNTTTTTTTATTTTCAATTTGTGCTGTGCATCGGCTAACGCGCGCTTATGCTTACAATTTTGTTTTTGGTTAGTTGGACGCCATTCACGATCATTTGAACAACAATGCGATGGAGCGGATCACTTGGATTATTATTTGGTGCGTGCTTTGCTTGAAAGTCATCCAACATTCCTATTAACCACACCTTTGCGCCGCTGGCTCAATGTACGTAGGCTCATCGTAGTTGCTGTCCTCGTTGAACTGGTGGGTACCCTTCCTGTGTTCTTCCATTTACAACGGGCGCTCATTCTCTCCGTCACTACACGTCTGCCTACCCCACTCCCATTCCCACTTTCTCCGTTCATTGGAATGGTTATTTCGTATAGGGAGAAATCATCGCACGACTGGTCGTCCACTCCACACTGGAATCCGAGCGATCTGCAGCCAGAGCAATCATAAATGCAATACCGAATACTGCCACTGCGGCTCCACTTTCCAAGGATGAAGCTCTCCGCATTCTAGAAGGGATTATGAACACGCNAAAAAACGTCATCATGACTTTTCAGTTTATCCACCGATGATTTATTCATGGATTTATCGAAGCGTTCATTCACGATTCATTCTTCGCCAGTTTGTTAGTAGTATAATGCGATACCGGATACCCCTTTCGCTTCATTCATCTACGTCTTCCATGTCATTGTACTAGGGGTACTGCTTGGCGGTAGGCGGGTCATTTAGTTAGTACGGATAGTAATAGTAGTGGAACATAGCATTCCGGTCTTTTCACTTCACCTTCGGCAAGCTCTCCTGTCCATGTCAGCGCTGTCTACGATGACATTTTTCTCCACAACCCCACCGTGCTTCCTTGGACTCTCGGGCACGGTGTAACCACACACACCTACCGCATGTATACCAATGCGTGCTTTGCTTGGTTATTAGACGCTTAAACTACGCGGAAGGGCTGTGCCAATGAGCCGGAGACGGAGACTCGGATTGCAGAGCGTGGCACTGACAATGTTCCTGCTTCTTCCCGAGGGCTTCGGATATTGTCTGGCGTCCATTTACACCACATCCTCATCTCCAGCTATGGTTCTGAACATATCTGCGGAGCGCCTGGCTACGTATACTAACAACCAAATCGGAGCAAACCAACCATTCCATGTAGATGGTAAAAAAAAGTACAGGATTACTATAAATATTCTAATTGCATACCCGAAGAGTTGGTGCACAAAGAGATGAAAAAAGGGACAGGGGAGGGAAAAAGACGATGATGATGTAGCAAGTACCGGCCAACGAAATGTGAACAAAGCATTCGTAAACACACAAATCAAATGGTGGTAAGTAAGCATGGACGCGAGAACGATTCAATGTTGGCGGGGATTCGGTGGCGGTAGTAGGTGGCAAAAGGGACGAACGACGATCGATATACTGAACACTACGGAGATCTGGCATGTATGGTACGATATGTTGATACTGATAACTATGGGCACGGCCTCATCTAGTGTCCGATTAATCACTGGTTAGGTAGGTTGGTGGGCGGGGTTGGGTCGAATTCAGTCTATTTCACATCTCCTCCGATTGCAACAGGGAGGGGATGACCAAAGAGGGTCCGACAGATCCTCGTGTCTATTGGCGGAAGGAGGGAAGAGGGCGGAAGCAGATGGAGGTAAGAAAGTTTTTCCCGGTCCCCCTTTACTTGCCCCCAGATGTCTTGAACAGGACGAGACCACATAGAGCAATCGAATACCCTGTGAAAAGGGGAAAAAAAGAATATCGGTCGGTCAGAAAAAGGCACCGAAGAGCAAAGTAGAATATTGGGAAAAGAAGCGCGTGTGGGGTAAAAGCGACCGAAATGGAATGTCGAGAAAGATGTAAAGAAATGTCCGAACATTCTTCACGTCCCGAAGTCTTTGGTAAAAGAGTACGAGTGGGTTCTATGGATAGAAATCATAGTGGAAAAAAAAGAAGAGAAGAGTAGGACTTGGGCGTATCATCAATTACGCAGCGTACATGGAAGAATTCTTTCACAGCATATAGGAAAATAAAATCAGGATGGGACTCACCGAATACTTGCGTCGGTGTCACCGATGCGCCAAAGATGATTACAGAACCAGTAATGAGCAAAATATCCTGTGGCGCAAGGAGGTCAGTACCCGACCTGAGAAATCCGAATAATGGAACATGTCAAGCCGACAATCTAGCCAGGTCCGTTACGAGACCGTTCAAAGATAATCATCTCCGCCCATAGACCATCACTTGCCCGGTATCCAGGGGTTGACGGACAGGGTGGTGTGCGGCATACCAAACGAGATAGCGGAAACAAGAAACTCACCTTGAAAACGCCAGCCAGAGTGAGAATCAGACCGCTACCAGCACTAACCAGGAACACGGCAGCAACGTTCAAGAGGAACGCAACACCGGCATTGCTGATTAAGACAAGGGCGCCTATGTCCTTCAAAGCGTAAAATGGCGCCAAACCCTCAGTGAAGGGAATGACAAGGCCGGTGATAACAGCGCAGACGGGCGCATAGTAGTGCAATGAGACCAGAGGATCCATCTTGAGGTTGTGGAGTAGAATTTGGATCATAACCAATCGCGAAGACTCGAACTAACGACCGAGCAGCATTAATCAGTAGGGAATTAGAGTGGGATGGAACTAGGACGCACAGCGACGGCAGCAGCTTGGGTGAGGAACCCAAAGAGGTTGAAATGCATTTCACCCTGTGAAGTGAGGGCGACGCCGGTCGAGATCATGACCACAATGATTGCCAGCTTCTTGTTCGGCTCTTGGAGGCGGAACGACCATGAGATTAACAGGATCGCCACCGGAGTGAAGGCCTAGGGAAATTTTAAGAATGGTGTCGTCGGAAGAACTGAGACACACGCACCTTGAGCATCTGAATGTACGCAACGCTCAGGTAGAGATAAGCGGTATTGCTCAGGACGAGACTGCCCGAGAAGAGCACTCCAATCGGCAAGATTGACTTCATGAACATGTCTTTGCTCATGTGAATGTCCTTGGCCGCGTCCAGGAGGTGCGTTGTGCGCTGCAGCACGCGGGTGCCCACTGCAGCGAATGCCAGGTGGAATGTTACGAGGAAGACGGGGTACTTGAACATGAGGGTGTTGTACACATGGTTATTGTAAAGGATGACCGCAGAGCTGAGGACGATCCAGATAGGGATGATCATAGCAGCCGAAAGCTTGGGTTTGCTGGGCTTCGGGGCATTGGCAGTGACGGGCGTTGGCAGTGGGCTCTCGGCGTCACGGCTATCGTCAGACGAGGTGTCCTTGTTGGCGTCGAGCAGCAGCTCTGCCGCCCGTTTCTCTTCGTCGTGCATGATTTCCTTGGTAGTAGAAGACATTTCCAGCGAGATTTGGCGTATGAAACTGGGTCTGGCTGGCGCTTGGGGCGNAAATTTAAAAAGCTAAGGCTACGAGGCACGCTGGGTCAGCCACTGGGCGCTGCTGGCTGCAGAGGGAGGACGTACAGCGACTATGGTGTGGGCCAAAGGGGGGGAGATTGAGAAAGAAAATAAGGGGGAAGATGGTGGTAGAGAGGAAGGAAGTTTCAGGGACAATGTTGAGCAGCAAGAATGGACATCGACGGCACGTGCCAAGCCGAGCACCACTTCGCCACCGACCGCGACGTCCTCTGTCCCATGTCCAGCCTCCAGGGCTATGTTGACCGTCGCGTCCTGCTCATTCTCCAGGACGGACGCTCCATCGTCGTCAGTACTCTCAGCTGTTCCCGCTGCACGCCCTTGACAGTCTCAAAAACAGGGCAATCTCGCCGGCTTCGACCAAAAATCAAACGTCGTCCTCTCAGACTCGAAGGAACGCGTGTATAGCACGGACGAAGGAGTAGAAGAGATACCGTTGGGTCTCTATCTCGTCAAGGGTGATATGATGTGTGTGGCCGTTCGTTTCTCTTCTGGATCGCTGCTCAACCCACTGCCATAGCATCTTGATTGGAGAGCTCGATGAAGCAATTGATCAGTCCACCGATTTATCGACAATCCGAGCTGAACCTCTGCCTCCAATCCGCTATTGAATCACGCATCCAGGACGCCTCGGAAAAGAAAAAGGCACACCAGCAGAAACACTCGACGCTTACGGTCACCCCGTTGAACCAAAAGCCTTGGCTGACGCCGGACCGCACCTCATCTTGGAATCTCAGGGAGTGTTTCGGACAGAGGGGGTTCGTAAAACAGAACGTCAGGAACCTACTCCATTTTGCCATTGGACAACTCCTTCTCTTTCGGCATTGCTACACAACCATTCCAGTCTCTGGCCTACATGCATGTCAAATAGAACGATCCTTTGACTCAGTCTCGTTTTCTCCGTTCCCAAAGACATCGCAGTCAAGGTCCATGGCTCAGTGTACACGCTGAAACAAGATCGATTTGATGGAATAAATGCTTGGGTCCTCGACAACTACCCTATATACGTACGTACCATCGTCCATCCCAGGGCACCATGCCGAAATCCCACAGCAAAACATATCCGCAGAAGACAGTTCTCACCTAATTCAAAGTTTTTTTTGGATTATGGAGACCATCATTAACACTAGCGACAATGTCAAACGCTCGAATTTCGCGCTTCGCGGCGCGCAGGGCTGTTCATCCGATGATATGATATTCAAATGATATCAGCAAAATGCCCGGACCTAAGCAAGTAAGCACCCGTCGAGTTAGCCGGCGTCTCGAGCTCTCGTCTCAGCTACTTTGCGCCCATCGTGCATCATCCTTTCGTCCAACAGAAGCGGTAGAAGAATACTCGTGAAAATCGGTTCTATTCAAACTCTATCGACATGAGGCCTGCCAACAGTGCGACTGAAATTAGGAAACGGATACATGGAGAGAATGCAGTAAGCTAAGTGAAAAGTGAGCGCAGTAATAAGCTATGTAGCTACAGAACCCAGACCTAAGAATACACGGTAATAATTGCACAGTTCCTAGTTTGATATCTCGATATCAGAAATGATGTCCGTGGCATCCCAGTTCGCCCCGAACTAATTAATCCAGATTTCTCCCCGAGCTGAAGAGGATCGCAGCCAAAACGCACACATCTAGCAACCCTGACTGGATAGCCCTGTTGGTGATATCGAGCAGGATGCCATCCCCATCTCGCCCTCTCACAATGCGCGCAACAAATTCCGATGGACTGCTGCCCGCCGTATACAGCTGCGCATGACGCGGGTTCCCCATCGAGATCCAGGCCGAAATGAAGAGGGAGAAGAGACCGGAATTCATTTCGACACGAGGCAGCAGTCGGATTGTGTGTTTGTAGACATATCGAAAGGACGAAGCGGACACACCATCAGCACACGAGCCATCAACCGAAAGAAGAGAACAAGGCTAGACTTACGAAGAAGATTCCCGTGTTGAAGACCCAATTATACTCTCGTCCGCGAGCTATCATGGTGCGATACTTCCTATCGTTGCTCCAGGCCAACCACTGGCCAACCGTCTGTCGGGCAACCGAGCCGGCGAGGGACACATACGGCGACCTCTGCCACTCGATCGTCCCAACAGCTTCTCCGCGTGCCGGTCCAGAAGCCTGTTCATTCACCAGCACCGTGTTCCCAACTCCATGCGTCGCAATAGTGAAGGACTTCTGACCTTGCGGCCCCACCACGGTAGAGTTTAAGACGGTGTTTGTCGGTGACGCAAAACGGAATGTGGTGATCTGCATCTGGGCAAGCGCCGATTGATTCGAAGCCGCAGCTGCAGCGGCGGCGGCAGAAGGTTGCGTGCCATCGCCGGTCGAGAACCCCATAGGAAAGCCATAGTTCGAGAGTCCGGACGGCAGCGCCCCGAATATCGAAGTGGGAGAATGAGGTTTGTCGTGGTCTGTTACAGCGAGAGGGTGCTGGTAGCCCCATTGCGCAAAAGGGTTTTCGCCTGACATAACGGTTTGTCTGGGAAGATTTGTTTGTTTGTTTGTCAGAGATATATGTCAGAAATCAGGATTTCACAAGGGTATGTCGGCTCGGCAGCCAGGGAGAGTTGTGTAGAGTGCGAGAGGAGAAGAATCGGAATGCTTTGGGGGGGGAGGATGATGAGTTTCCGTCGTCCTTATATACTGTTCCGAGTGAGATCGATCGCCGGTTGGATTTAGCGCTGAGGGTTCCTGGATGCATAGACCCGGAACCCCCGAGTGTATTTGTGCATGGCCGGTATACCAGACACTGAATCATTTTAGCAGCCTGCGGTCCATGTTGAGGAATCTTGACAACCTCCGGGTCTGACTCCTTTTGGCTTGACTAATTGGCTGTTGTGCCAATGATGGATCTCCTTCAGATTTAAAAAGCGGTGCAAGCATTGGTGGATACTGATCTTTGACAGTAGGAAGGCTGGCTCAAGTCCCCGCGTACTCAGAACCCAAAGTAGAGCCAGTGGCAATCAATTAAAGCCGGTTTTCATTCATCGCGTCCGATTCAGACATGGTGAAAGTTCTCCGACAGCATAGTCAAAGTGATTCACTGGAAGGTAATAGCCGCGGCGCCCATCCGGGGAGATAGGGTTACACGCAAGCCCTTCCACGCCGTCGGGTTCTGGAAATGGGGCTACTTGAGTATGGAAGGAGCATGTCAACTTGTTGGTCCCACTGCTTGTTTCGAAAGAAAGCCTGTGGACTTCTCGGAGACAAGCTATTCCAGGTACACACAATTTCGGATTGGATTGATGCTTAAATGGATACTATGAACTCAATTCCCGAGAAAACCCTTGATCGAGAAAGGTCTGCATAGAAAGGAAGTCGAAATGCGCTATAAGGGTACATATGCATTCATTTTGGCACATGAGGTGAGATTGCAGTAGGAACTTCACTACAAGGTTTGTTATCCTCAGTTCGACCGCCGCTGTGGGCGCGCTGGTGTACTTGCTTTGCAAATTCGTCAATCAGAATGCTTGAGTGGAAAGAAAGCTAGCTGATCACTGTGCCAACGATCCAGTGCTTCCTCACCCGAGCCTACGATACGAGATCTTGTGCACCTGAAGTACAGCTTTCTCTTAGTTCCTCGGATAGGCTTCGTCCATATATATCACTGGGCGCTGATGATGGCATGGCGATCATTAATAGGCGAAAAACAAGCTTGGATGTGCCATGATAGTTGAGGCTATAGGAGCTGTTTTTCCTATATCAGCACAGCGAGGTGACTGCGGAAGAGGTCGCCGAAAACCCCGATCATTTTTGATCCGTTCACGGAAACGTGTTTTCCAACTGCTGGCGCCCGAGCTCCCAAGTGCAGGCGGCAGTTGGTCTGTTGCGACTTTAAGAGCCACCAGGAGCGGCGAATTATATCATGTAACGCCATATTTTTGGCAGCTAGCGCGTCTATCCGAGCTTAGACAGTATTACTAAGGAGGGTAAAATTTAAATACCTGTGTTCTATTTGCAAGACCGGTCCTCTTAGGAGCGGGTGCTCTGACCTTTGTTACCACCGGTCGTCATCACTAACGCCATGGTTACCGAAAACCCAAAGGGTGATCCAGGGCCTCTCTCTTGTAATGATGGTTCAAGTTGCCGAACTCTGGCCAGATACTCGGAAAGTTTGAATATTCAAGTGAAGGAAGTGAAGGGTAGGGTGCAGACCGGCACATATGCAGCATCGAAAGCCCCGCGAGGCCGGAAATTACACTGACTTGAGCTAGCTTGGGCTAAAATGACTTGGACATAGGAATCTGGACCGTTCAGCATGATCTATCGTGGCCCTAGAAGGTCTCCATGGAATAACACCAAGTGTTTCACCAACTGCCTGTGTCACTACCCTAGAAAATAGGTATCGGACTCTCGGGCCCCGTCTACACGGGTTGAACACTATAAGATTATAATCACTGGGCTCTGGAAGCTAAGCAAGCCAGTTATCACACAGTAGCACTGACGTATCTTCGCAAGCGGGCAGTTTTCCCGCAGAAAGTCCGCTGAGTATCAAAAGTTCTGCTCTTCAACGTCTATCATGACTCAAGCGGTAGGTAATCCTTTGAAACCAAACAGCTGTATGTCACCTTTTAAGTGAACTAGTGAACATTGGACGCTGGAGTCATCACGCAGCTGATGCCGAGGCCTTGATGGTCCGACTGAAGACAGATCTTTGATGAGGCGGCCCCGGGATTTTGATGGAGGAGGTCACTTTTGTGATACTAGAAAAAAAAAACCAAGGTGCCCTGGCACGAGCACCGTAGAAAAGAGCGCCTTATGTTGCTATTCTCATGTTTCGTTTAGTCAGTCTGAGTCAATATGCAAGTAGACCGGAAGAATAACTTGAAGGGATATCCTCCGAATCCTGCGGGGCAAAGAGTATATACATAGTTGCGCGATAGCCGAGTGTCGAAAATGATATAATTGGGGGCAACCTCAAACGTTCACAGAGGCAATCGTTGCGGTCAGGCGTTTCAGCTCTTATGTACCGATGATTAATTAGCGAGGTCAAGATAATAGCACAGGTTGGGATTGTTCAGACCGCGCAGCTGCTCGGGTGTAGCGATCACGAGCCGACATTGAACGATTTTGTTGACGCGATACTAGGATTAATTTCTCTCTAAGCACTTCCGAGGTGCGACGGCGAGTGAGATATGCAGGTACATTGTCAATACACTCCTTGACGTTCAAAGAGATTGTCCAGAAGTTGAAAAGTCTGTGTTTCAGGGGAAGCGCTGGGAACTGTCATTCGACTTACTCTGGAGCGTGTTTCATGCCACCAGACGGGGAAGGTGGCCAACTGCTGCGTGCAAATGGATTCACATTCGTAGTGGAAAACATCGGTACAAACGTAAGACTCCGCTATTACTGCAAAACAATGCTATGCTGCCGTTTTCAAATGCGCAGCCCACCATTCTTCGAAAAGGCAGAGGTTGAGTCCACCTTCGACTCCCAGCCCCTCGGTTTCCTGGGTGTCGAGTCGACAGTCGCGAGGACGGGTACTCGCCTCAGCTGCAGATGGTGCCTCAGCATTTGGAACGATGTGGCCATGAGGCGACCCTAGGAGCTTTGCAAACACGAGACAAATCTCGTATTTTGTGTAAGGCTCGTCCCCAGAGTAATGGATTATCTTTGGGAGCGGCTTATTCAAGTCTCAAAAGACGACATGACGGGTTAAGTCGGCGAAAAGTCCATGCAGGTGGGGGNAAAAAAATACCTGTTAGACGGTAAAGAAAGTTGGCGATGTCAATTACGTTCGTCGGGTACCGAGTTGCGTAGTGGTCCATGGTATATTTCTTCCCCGACTGGTCTTGAACGATATCCAACAATACATTAATTGCCGAGTCCGAGTTCTTCGGGGCGGGACCATATCTGAGTTTGAGTTTGCCTTGTGAGATTTTGCGGGATATTTGAGCACAGATGGGAACGCACAGTATCGGCACTCGTAAGATAACGACTCTGGCACCGTCCACAGACAGTACAGCCTCTTCACCCCACCTCTTAGTTTTACCGTAAAAATTTAGAGGATTCGTGGGGGACGAAGGTGAGTACGGCGGAGTGGTGCCATCGAAGACATAGTCTGCCGTTTGTAGCCAGTCAGTCTTGCGAAATCGGAGAGCAAGATTGGGAAATTTGAATGAGGCGAACCTGTCGAGATGTATACGAGAGTAAAGTTTAACTCCTTTGAGAGTGTCGCCAGGTATCCTGGAACTTCTGCATTTAACTAGCAAATGCCGACATCGGCTTTAGAAAGGTTCAAGGAACAGTGCTCATGCGATATCGACTTACTGTCCTAGCACCTTCGGGATCCTGGGCAGTTGAGACGATCAGACAAGCTGAAAGGTATTCCGATGGGCCACTCACTCACTTTTTCAGCAACATCAGGTCTTCTCTCAGCAGCGCAATGAATAACCCCTGGATGGTGGATCGATTTCAAAGTCTGATTCGTGTCCAATTCAACCGAACATACAGTTGGGCTCGAATTCTTGAAACTTCTGGCGAACTTGGTCTTTCTTCGTTAGATCGAGTTTCACAAGCCCTTCTCCCTCACGAGAAAATGCTAGTGGGAGAACGTCGGCGCGGTGTGCCTCGAAAGCGCGCCTCACGGCCGACCCCAAAACTCCAGAAGCCCCTACAAACGACATTGAAGCGAAACGCAATTACCCATGCAATGTCAAAGTTGGGGTATACCTATGAATGGCAGAATACCCCTTTCGAAGAATGTCTCTCACCTGTTATGACTGCTTTCATGACTCCCTACAGTACTGTCAAGGGGACGTATGTGAGTTAGTGCTTCAGATAAGAGCTGGGATAATCGTTCGGTCACCATTCCCATCGTTCGGCCGGCACCGACATCGGCATGGACCAGCTCGGCAAAACGCGAATGTCGAAAAGGTCGTCCATCCTCTTGCCTCTGCCCATTATGTTCTTCGTTGCACATAGGACTCAATGCCTGAAACTTCCTCTCCAAAATCCTCATGAACGAAGAGCTCACCCTCATCTCTTCTTTTCTCATCGTCGACCTGGTGGTTGGTCCCAGGTCAGCTGGCACGACTGCTGAAATTACCCCCGAGCAAGCATTCTCATGTCCAACTCCAAAGTCGACTTCCACTTTTCGCGGAGTAGCCTCGTGTCAGCGCATGGCGTGGAAGCCTCTACGAGACTGCGATTCCATGCGGCCCTTATGCGCGCGGAAAAAGGGTCGATCAGTTGCCCAGTCGCATGCTGACTGCACAGTTCCTTGAACTGGCCATGGGGAACTGCCGTTCCTCGCAGACAGTATATTTCTCTTTCTCTGATTGTCAACTCTCACTCTTGTGTAAGCTGCATTTTTCACGGTCATCTGCGGAGAGCCTGAAATAGTAGGTGCAGAGGCAAACGCCATGCTATTGACAAATGGGTCAAGTATCCTGCTCGTCCACGCTTTCAAGACGTCACAGAAGAATCCTTCCTGTCATTGTCTTTCCGGGCGGAAGCAAAGGCGAATGTCTTCTTGGACTTTCGATCAGCAGGTCCTTTGGATTGGATAGTTGCTAAATTCTCCGTATACCCCTTCCCGGAGTGCGTCTGTCCTATTCCACGGGCATCTATGTGGAGCCGGTGCCGACCTCGTTCGATTGTCCTTCCTAGACATGCTCACTCCGCTCATTCATCTGTCAGGACGTTCTAGTTCTTGTTCGTTCCACTATTTCAACGCAGTAACTAGGGCTAAGCGGGAACTTGGCAATTTTCAGAGGTGCAGCTCGGTTTCCATGGCCCTCGAAGATAAAGGTACTATGACCCAATTTCAGAAGCTTAAAATTCAATCGGGAAGCCCATTGGAAATTTGCTGCGACTTTCTGGTGGGTTCGGTTTCCCAGATTCTTCTCTGGACGGTGACATCTTTTTACAGGAAAAAGATACCGACCCTAAATCTCCGGACCGATAGCGATGCTGTCGCCCGTGTCAAAGCCATGTACCGCAGCTCAGGTCAAGTTGTAGCCCTGGATGTTCAATAGATCCTCAATTTCATTGCCAGTGCACCTGGTCAACCACTCAGTTCTTTCTGGTAGTCGGAGAGCTTAATTCCCGGCTATCAAGTTAGCTTGCAGACTTGCCTCTGGGATGACCGCTCAATTCAGTTGACATATGAGGCCAGTGCACGCGAAGCAGCGCTCAGACGGGCCTTGGGTCTTTCAATACCGAATGAAGCTATGTCGACATGTTTCGGTCGCTTCTTCTGGCCTGAGCGCTGACGGATCACATCACATTTAATTGATATGTTTCCCATGAAGGGTTCTGTGGAACTTTTCTACTTTCCGAAGCATCTTGACGATCGTGAGATGAAGAAAGGGGTTCTGAATTGAATACCACGCTTGGAAGAGTGACCTATGTGGACTGCACTAGTTGCTGGCTACCGGTTCTTTGGGTTTCGCCCTTTCATTGGGGTAAGACGCCGGTCGGGTGACATACTTGTTTTGATCATTCCGTCCAACCTTTCCATTTGGCGTAACTGGAAAATCGAAAAGGATTTCAAGTCCCTGAAGGATATGGCCTCTCCGAGGGAATCTTCTTTACAATTGGCTATATAGCCTGAGGGTCCAGAGGTTGAACTTACGACACCTGCATATCTCCCCGTCACTCCAATATGCGCCGTCGAGCTATGACAGAGTCCCATCCTGCTTCTAGTGATACCGCTTCCCGTACTGCACCTCTCGCTGTATATTCTCATGTCTCCACCTATCGGTACGTTCAACGTCTTCAAAATCAGCTTTAACATCGTCTGACGGCGTTATAGTGTCCCACAACTGGAACTTCAACTGTACAGTCCTGCATTGAAGGTCGACGCGAAAGGCCCAATTGCAGTCTTCAACGACCACGATCGGCTATCCGGAAAAGTCGTTCTTGACTGGCAGGCATACCATACTGGCAGACTTAACATTGCCGTGAGTTTCGGAAGTTGCTGCCACAAACCTCGAATCTCATGTTGGAACAGATCGAAGGCTCCTTCATGTACTGTGAGCCCTCTGGGCTCTCGTCCTACGGCGAGAGGAAGAAGCACAANTTTTTTCAACCTCTCCAAAATCGTCAATGTATCGCCACCCCAGATAAACGACGGTTCACGATTTTTCCGCGAGGCGTTCAGGCGCAGGCCAAGCGGGTCCTATATCAGCGTCAAGTCCCCTCTAATGGAGCGCTCGTATCCATTTGAGATGTCGCTTCCCCAGGGCTGCAGACCAGGAGAAGAGCTTCCTTCTTCCTTCAGTCCTACTGACACCGAAGGAGACCCCTTTGCATCTAGTTGCGAGATCTCATACAAGGTCGTCGTCACTTGGGAACCTGATGCTTCGGTTGGATCCACTTCACAGTAAGTTGCTGTCAGTATCGCCTCACGAAGACTGACTTAGGCTTCTTTAGCCTTGAAGTGCCGATTATATTGCAGTCGGAGGGAGACTTTGAGTCAAAGGATGCCGGCTTGGGTGCTTCAGGTGACTCCTGGGTGGAAATGCCTCTGAAAACTGAAAGACCGATCCCCATTCGCTGCGCCGTAAGTCATGATCTGTGGCTCACTGTCAAGTCTGACGTCGCTGACTTTAATCCCACCGATATAGGTTGCCCTGCCGACATCTGTAACATTTTGCCGCTCCTCGTCGATCCCGTACTTCGTCGTGTTCACCACCACACCGCGCGCACCTCTCTTGACGAGAGAGATTGCGGCAGATTCTACGATATCCATTGCGTTGGTCCGGCAAATTACTATCCAACAACCTCAGATGGTTTTCCCTCTCACGCCTCCACCGTCACCATCAAGAGAAAGTCCGGTGCGACTTCTCAGGCGGGTCGCGAAATCTAGCTCCCGATTGAACCTGAAGCGGAAACGTGATGGTGTAGTTGATTTCGGCGATGAATTCAAAGACAAGCCACTCCCAGACCTCCCCCTCCGAACCTGCTTCTCTGAGCAGAAGACCATTTTCAGTGATTTCATCCTTGGTTTCGCGAAACGACCACGACATCACTGCGAAGACGGTAGCCATCCAACGCTCGAAGAGCAGTCGTCGCTCCCAGATGGTCTCCACAAAGGCAAAATCCCGTTACACAAGGAAATGCTTCCTTGTATAGATTGGCCTGGTGTTAGCGTAAAGGTACGTGGTTCTTTCTGATTCTGATGAGACATGGAGCTGATTGAATATATGATTTTATGATGATCAGTACTACCTTGACATTTCAGTCATGAACGGCATTGACGACATGCGTGCTCGAGTGCCCGTCCGGATATACTGAGATTGCCGGATGAGTATGAGGACGTTGACCACACAACAAGTGTGCTTAGACAGGGTCTTCATTCTTTACGCTTTCCTTTTTTCGTGCTTCTCCTTGTGTATTACTATCCCTGATTTCTCGTAATGGTCTCCACACCGACCTAGTAGTATGTGACCAAGTATCTTTATGGGTAACGATATATCGTGGTTGTAAACTAGCAGCTAATAGAAGTCTATTCTCCTGGGATATACATTATACACTGGAGCCACCTTCCTCTTCTGAGACGAGATCCTGGAACCTGAATCCACGCCCAAGCCGATCTCACTTCATACTGGCAAAAATCTGGTCGAGTTCCCTTTCAATCAAGGAATTGGGACATCGCCTCCTGAGCTCTCTATCGTTTCATAGTGAGATCCCCAAGTCTACGCGAAGTCAATCCCGAAGTGAAAACTTACTCTAGCTTTGCCTTGTCCCCGCGATCTTTACATTCCTTTCCAGCCAATCGCCATTCGCCGCACTCAGCGTATAGATCCGCCCTCTTGGGGGAGTCGCACCTGGCCACATACGCTATAGCCTCCTTCTGATGCCCCTTCTCGATGAGATGGTGAACAAAAGGTTCATAGCCAATAGGACTGCGCTTTGATTTAGCAAATGTGTCTAGGCCTTCGAAGTCCCTGATTTCGGTGAGCGCCTTGAGTTTGATGTACCAGAACCTTGGTTATGCACGGTTGCGGTTACTACGAAGGTTTTGGGAAAAACAGTTCAAACCCTGAGATCACACACCGTTTATCTGGAACCTTGAATTCGCTCTTCATCTTGTCAGCCTTCTTCGACATCCCATTAATGAGACATGTTCGGATGGTTTCGTTGACGCTGAGACCAAAGAACGGTATCTTTCCATCGTTTTCCATTTGGAGTTGGTTTTGAGCCGAAAGTAGACGACTGTAATCGTCCATCATCTACAAACGAATAGCGTCCGTCGTTTGAGATCAGTCGGTCATCACCCCACACGAAGACTCGAAATAAATCACACCAACATACCTTGGCTTCAAAATTCCGGTCCTTATCCTCCGAGAAGAACTTCTGACTCGCTTTGATGGCACTGATTTTCGCAGTGGGTTCCTACACGCATTGTCCGTTAGCAGGTATTCGTTGCGGGGTAGCTTTACGAAACACAGTTACCTTCATCCAAGACGCTTCCTCCAAGCACAGAATAGCACTTTCAACGCGCCGATCGTCGGAATAGTAGAAGTCGCGTAGCATCTCTCGATTCTGTTCTCGCGCGTAGACTTCTAACAAGCGAGTCGCAGAGGTAAGGCTGGGACCGCCATCTTCAAGAAGCTTGAAAAATGATCCCAAAGGCAACCGTTTATAGAGGTGCAGCAGAACGTAGTACACTGTTCGAACGAAATATGATCAACAAGTCTGAATTTGTATAGATGAAAAAACTGAGGCATTTACCCAAATCGCTGTCCCCACTGTCTACTGCCTTAACGAGCGCAAGTTTGTCTTCCTTCATTTCAAGAAGCAAGGGCACCTGGTCGGATCCTTTGTTCTCGTGATCAAGAAGCTGTAGAAGGATCCTCACGTTAGCGATGGTGGCTGAGAAGAAGAAGAAGCAAGAGGCAAGTACCTTAGTCGCCAGCCCCCCACGTCCAACTTCCCATGCCTTCTTCGCAATCTCAGCGTAGCTGACTTCTGCTCCCCCAAGTTGCTCGAACTTCTCAACGATGGCTTTGCAAACTTCGTCATCTCCAGAAAGTTCGGCATCTTTGCCTGTACCGGAGGTTGTTGGTCGTGAACGCATGATCTTGGCGCATGCCCAATGCTTGAGCACTGCGTCCGGCTTCAACGAAAGGAAGCTCGATATGCGCAAAGCAAGCAAGTGCATGTTTCGCGAAGTTAGGCGCCCAATCAGGTGGGAGGGAGAAGCATAGTTGTATCTGAATTCAGTTCAATCCATGTGTACCAATAGAAACCGGTATGTCGCACGCACTGGGTGTAAGTCAATGGTATACCGACTTCATAGAAGCGAACAGCATTGAGAACTTTCAACGTCTGACCCATATTCACAAAGTCGGTGGGATTGTGAAAGTCCAAGAAACCTCGCCCGAATTTCGCTGCCTAGAGTACTCTCTCGATTAGTGTAAATTGGTGGTGTCGAAAGCATGTACGCACATTGAGAAGCCTTCTTTGCCAGTGAGGCTCCCATTCTCGCCCAGCGGCATCAATACATTCATCCACGGCTTTGGCCAAGTCAGGACGAATCGACCTTACATTCTCGTCTGCTTTAGGCGATCGACCCGTGAAGCTCTCCCAAGCGTCGTATAGGATAGCAGATGGGGATGTTGACCCAGGTCGGAAAACGGACAATGTAGATGCTGCGTAGCAGTTAGCTACGATACACACGCACAGAGGTGGATCGCGTACCAGGTACTTTCTGGATCAGGTCACACACGTCGGAGCTGATGACTCGCACACCATCCATCTCTGTAACTACGAACGTTGAACCAGCGTAGGTAAATCTGCGGCAAGGTTGAGACGAATCTTCGTTCAAGCAGAGTATGTACGCACGGTATGGTATCACCAGAAGGACCGACGAGGAGAACCAGGTTTGACCATGTCACGATAATCGCATCGTTACCGCACCATTCCAGTTGTTGCACAGATCCCTCGGCTTCTGGTACATGAGTGGTTTCGAACTCAGTGATGTTTCGTTGAAAGTCACTTGAAACCACCCATAACGTGCCAGTAAAGGTCAAGAGTGCAAGAAACTTTCCGTTCGGCGACGGTGATATGTGGGTGAACGGGCCTCGGGACAGTCGCTGGTCAACACTCTCGAGGTTGTCGACGGAATGGATGGTCGTTTCTGCAGACATGAGCACCTCTACGTGCCGAGATATGTTCAGGTCTGGAGGGATGATTGACCAAGCATGCGGTGGCTCGCTCAGACCTACGGAAACATTAACGATTGAAGCAGGCTTAGCATCTGGACACGTACCTGGATTCGCAAGGGTCAGTGGTCGATTACCCTCCCATCCCTTGACCTCGAGCAACGTGAGCGAACTGGTGAGTGCAACCAGGCCATTCCCGTATATTCGTGCGTCGAAGATTCCCATTTCCGCAGCATCGGTTCCCAGCGAGTATTGGTGGTATTCACCCTGCAAGTCGTACAGCCGGTACACGCCTTCCTCGTTGAGCACCACCAGTCGTTCGTCGAGTGTCCATCCGAATTTAATAATCTTTCCTTGGTCCCACTACAGAAGAATCAGCCTATCATTCTAGCCAAATATGGGAGAAGCATCCACACTGAACAAGAGCAACCCCTCTCCCGCAGGTGAATAAACTTGGATCTGGGCCTTCGTCACGGCTGGCGTTACTCTTCCTAAAGCCAGGAGTTTCGTGGTATTCCTCATTAATGCTAACCATTTCCTGTCAGAATACTTCCCTTTTCAATGAAGTCAAACAAACCAACCGATGGGACCACCATATTGGCATCCAGCAACGATGTAATCGCTGAGTTCAGGCAGTTTTCCCGGTACCGAGTATAGCTGTTGCCGTCGATAAAAGGTATTCCCATCTTGCATCGCCTGCCATGATGCTGTGGGATGAGAGGCCATCGTTGAAAGGGTTGTGGTCAAGTTGTGGTGGACGTCATCTCCGTTCAGCAGCGTCAACAACGCGATATTTGTTTCTGTTTGCCCTAAAGGCCGATATCCTCTCGACCCCCTGTCACTATCACAACCTGACTGCATACCATCACTTACTACATACCCCAGTTCAAGTTCATGGCGAACTTATTCGCAGAACTCCCTGAAGACGTTGGCAGGCTCATCTTTGAGCTCGTGGTGGAATCCAGTCCCAAATCTGGAGTGGATTGCAGCCTCGTATCGAGGAAGGTGAAATCATGGTACGAAACCCATGATCCTCGCTCTTGGATCCTGTTACTTATGACACTTTATCGCAAGGGTGGAGCCCATTCTATATCGGAATATTGTCCTTACGTCGAACGATCTATCAGACAAGCTATGCGATATGATGGAGGACCCGGCGTCGACCAAGTCACCAGATTTCTTCGCCTCGAATGTCAAAACCGTGCTGATCGCCTCCCACAACCCGGACCAAACTGTGCTGTCGCTCTTGAGAGCGTGTCTAGGGATCGAAATGCTAGCTGTATGGCCCACATTCTCACAATCACAGTGGAGCGACCCACAGATGTTTTTGGCTTCCAATCTGGGATTCTTGACCCCTCTTCGACTATCTCTTACCGGTGATGCCTTCCCAATGGACAATTACACATTCACCGCCCCTATATTCAAGCGCCTCACCCACATAGATCTTGTGTGGAGCCTCGGGGAGGAGTGGCAGTGGCAATCATTGCTGGAACTTCGCTACCTCACTCATTTCTCATTGGACATCCATTTCTACCTTCCGAAGTGCCTGCAGAGGTTGATGAAGATTATCCCATTCTTCCCACCAACACTTATGGTTTTCGTGGCATGGCTGTCGTCGTCCCTTTATGGGGACGAAGATGTCATCACCAAGGAGAACGCAAAAGCAATTAGTGAAGGCCGCGTTGACATGCGGCTCATCCTTGCTTCCAGGAGCCATGTTCCTTTAATCAACTGTGGCGAGTTGGTTGTACGTTCTTATCCGGAGCAAATGTGTGACTGGAGTGGAAGGTCAAGCGGGAGGGACTTTTGGACCCAGGCCGAAGAAATGATTGCGAAGCGCTACCACCGCGTACGATCAAAACAGGTAAGAAATTATTCGCCTTCCGACTGATAATAACACTAATGTCTACTGGGCGCTGGCCCGGAGGACTCGTAGATCTAGAGTATTGGCAAAGAGCGAGTAGACCCGAAATCGAGATGACATGGAGCCTATTTTCTCCGAGCATTTCTACCATTGACATGGGAGTGCTATTTCAGGAGGATTCGTTCCCAATTCGATTATCTTTCCTTGGTCCCACTACAACGAGCCCAGCCTATTATTCCCGCAGAGAATGCGAGATGTATCTACACTGAACAGACCTTGAATTTATCGTATTCATAGCTAGAAACGAGTTCGAGCCGTATACCTTGATCTCGATGCCGTAGTGAAGCAAGGGTGGGCTTGTCCCCAGCAATGCGCGCTGGGAATTCTCGCTCAGATACTCGCTCGCAAAAATGATTTTGTATTACAGGAATGGTCGTCGATATGAGACTTTGTGGGCGCAGTTATAGGCCGTGACTCTTTTCCCTACAATCACCCCGAAGTATTTCTAAGCTACTTGGCTGCCTTGGTGATGTAGAGAGAAGTTTCTGTATACCGACGGTAGAGCTCCTTAACTGTCATACGCACGATGATGTAGTCCAAGTCGGATTGCGTGGTGGAGTTATCACTTGACCCAGTCTGGTCGCCCGTCTTCCCATCGTCCTCGGTCTCCTCTAAGTTTGAGAGTCTGATCTGAGAGGATTCTATAGAGTGCTGGAGCGTGGACGGTAGGAGAGCCGACACCCCCAGAAATGCTGCCGTTGTAGATGGATCCTTCGGCACCCTCCTGATTATACACCTTTGGAGATGGACGCTTTCGTGGGGTTGCTTTCTTCGGAGGAGAATTCAGACACAGCGTTTTTGTCGAGGACAGGTTGCGTCTAGAAAGGGGAGGAGTGTTGGATGGAGGGGAACGAGGAGAGATGGACACAATGTGAAAAGTAAAACAAGAGAGATAAGCGCCCAAATCTATGTAACGCCTGGGACAGGCTTTGCGTCTACAGTACATACTATAACCCGGAATGGGCTATCCGTACTGCACTCAAACCTGGTGGCCATCTACGTCAGGTGGTGTTCCACATATGTTATGTATGTGTTAGCGGTATTATTAGCTCCAAGACACGTTGAAGCATTAGGCTTCCAGCAAGCGCAGTTATCTTTCCAATGCATTGACTATTGCAAGGCGGCACTGGCCACCGCCACACCCAATCGGAACGGGTTCATTCTGACCTCGGATGCCGAAGAACCCTGCCTCTCGAATTCCGAAACCCATCGCGGGAAGGTCGTTGGAGCCTAAATCCACCTTTCCAACGCTCTCGATTCCACAATAGCGTTTGCATGTGGCATATCTGAACGACAGAGTCCATTTGTGAGGTATATAGGTCTTAGGTATTTGCTCGATGCCCTTGCCTCGGTAGTAGAAAGTGTTACCTCCAGCCAGAGATCTCCTAGAGCGGAATTGAAGGTGAAATTGGTTCCAGCCAAGTGAGATCACGGAAACGCGACGTGCGGCGACCGTTGACAACAAGTACCCTGTTCGTCATAGTGCTCCTGCCTTTATACTGCTTCGAGCTTGTGTCGACACGAGCCTAAAATTGGGTCAGAGAGTCTTTGAAGGTCCCTGGGAGTATAACGTCTGAAGCACAGCTCAACAGTGAGTGAGAGTGTTGGAAGATAATAACTTCGGTGTTAGAGTATTTCGAGACAACTCCCCCTCAATTCGGAGGTCCAGGTTGAAATCAGCCGGCTTCGTTGCATCTGAAGACCACAAACGACGTCTTGAGAAACAGAAAGAAAGACGATGGAGGTGCTGTACTAGCAGTCTACATCCACGGTCGTAAATCANTTTTTTTCGTCCGATGATGCATACCTTGAAGAGTTAAGCCCGATCGTGACAAGAAGTTTTCGTTAGCCTTTGCGGAGGCTGTCGGTCTCCCGAGGGCCTTCCACAACGGTCCTACTCGCATATTCGGCTCAAGATTTGGTACCAGAAACAACAAACTCACGACGGTGGGTGATCTCACTTGACTGACGTTTGGGACAGTAATTAATGTTGTTTTCAGGATCTTGTTGCAATATCCGCTCATATCATTTGGAGTGCAAGTCCTCTGCCTTTTCCGGGCGTCTATCTACTTCCGGCCCCTTGCAGCCGGACGCCTGTTTGCTGTGGCGGCCCGTGCGCCCGCTGCTTGCTTTCCTCCTCATCACATACCTGCCCACCATTCCCCATACAATGGCCCATCCGGGCGATCCTGGACACCCTTTTCACGGCTANGGACTGTGAATATTTGGAATTCATCCCACTCACCAATTAAGCTCAAACAGATATGACACCAACATAAGATTATTTGTGGAAATCTGACGGAGAAATCGTTTCAATTTAGAGCTCCAAAATATTGGAAGTAACGGGGAAGAAGGGAACTGCAGTGCCGTGGTCTCTATCATGGCAGATTTGTGGATGACAGGAGGGTACAAAGGCAAGATGCAACAGCTCGACACAAGTCAAGGATGGAGATTAGATAAGATAACAAACAAATCATAGCACAAATAAGTTATATGTAACACAAATAAATCAGTACGGCCGAACTTTACATATCCCGATAATTCCGAAGAATGGAGAGATGCTCTTAAAAAGGAAATTGATGTAAAGGTTTGATCGGAAAATCCTGTCCTCACCGACAAAACCTGGACTAAGTGTCCAGGAACATGACGTCCCCAGAATCCAAGAAACCTGGCGTGTGGACCCGCCTTTTTCCACGAATCGCCAGTCGCAGGAGCAAGCCATCGACTGCCCAGCCTGAAGGCTCGTCCCCTCACTACGGGCATAGGTTGAAAACCTTTGTGGGTGGTTATGTCAACATAATTATTTAAAAATTACTCCAAAATTGCCTTGACATTTTTGGAATTATCTACTAATATAAATCTGGAGTAATATTTGCTTATTTGGTCATAACTTTCAGGGAGAATGTACGGGAATCTACCCAAAGTTCCATCAAGCCGGTGTGTGAGTTGCAATTGAGAAAACCATCCAGCAAAAAGAGCCGATGGACAATACTCAAAAGCGCGCGGGAGTTGTAAGTAGGTAAGATAATACCATGATGCGCTGGTTATGAGATGCGATTTTNAAAAAAATCCAGCAATCAATAAAAGAATAAGTAATAAAATCATTGCGAAGAGTTTTGAGCAGGTTATTGTAGCTCTCCCATGCTCAGAGAGAGAGATTCATGGTGTTTCTGAGCGCACCTGGAAGGAATCTACTCGTGTCAATGCTAGACAGGCGCCTGTAATCGTCGAGCGCACTTACTCCTTATTGACAAGCTCACGTCATGTACAGGACAATTTTGCATTCAAAGACCGAGTGGGTACGTCATCCGGAGACTTGACAGCTCACAACTGACTCAACTGCAGCACGTTACCAAGGTCGACAACCGAAGGCGTGAAAGGGAACCATGCCTCCGCGCGACGCATCACACAAGAGTGGGCGCCGGATCACCATGATCAACTTTCAAGCCAGTCAAAGCGCCACAATACATTATGCATTTGCCTCCGAGATTAACTTTCAATGAGTCAGCAGAAATCGAACTTTCCGCTGACATATGCATAAGCAAGGGAAGTAAACCAGGAATTCGAAGAGTGGCACTGGTTTTTTCTTCGAACTCAAACTCATCGTTCACTCAGAGCCTCAGTCAATATTGCCTTGAATATGTCGCCTGGATTCGGTACCTACATCTTATTGACCAATTTTCCTTTAATCTAATATTGTACAGATCGCTTGAAAGCCCTCGTTGCGCTCATTCCCTCAGAAATACTCATCGAAATCTTCAAACAAATGGTCGACCCGAGGAATCGTGCCCACCCCCACTCATTGGAGATGGAGTCCAAGGGCCTGCGCTCGGCGATGCTAGTTTGTTCAAACTGGTACCAGATCATCACGAACTCCCCATTCCTACTCGCACGAATCATTAATATAGATCGTGACCCTCCATCCAGAGTTTCGTACTTGTTGGAGAAGTCAGCCGATCAACTCATCTCAATTATCGGAGGTTGGACATCGTCGCCGTGGATCATATATCGGCAAGAATCCAATCTCAACTTTCATGAGAGGAGAGAGAACATTCGATTAGTCTTCCGGTCTTTCCACCGTTGCGACTACCTTCACGTTCGCATCAGCGAAAACTACGTTTGGGATACGCCTGAACTCGGGAGGATTCTTTCCAAGCCGTCCCCAACCATTCGCCACTTCACATTTCTATGGCCCAGCCAAATCCCCCTACACCCAGCGACCTCAATCCTCCGTCCCTCCTGCGAGACTATTCAAGTTGCTGGTGATATCATCTGCAACTCCACGCGTATCCCATGCAGCCTTCCCCCTCTTCCAAATCTTACGACGCTCGCTATTCACGCAAACTGTGCCCAAGCTCGTTCGTCTCCCCGTTTTTCTCCGTCCTCTGCATTCAGCCCACGTGCATGGCTCTCTCGGCTTTCTCAACTCCCAAATCTCATCCACCTTGTCATATACGATATGTTTGCGCAAGGGTTCAGCGACAAGCCCACCGGCCCAGTCGAGCTCGACCGTCTGGAATCGTTGAAGGTTTATGGGAGTGCCCCAGAGTGCTTCGAGTTTCTTGCGGGGCTGGAGGTTGCGTCGTTGAAACGGTGCACGGTAGAATGCAATGTTCTGGCCATGGGCTCTACGCCGGCTGGATCGCAATGCTTTAGGGAGGGAATGAGGGTCATCCTTGCGAAACTTCCCTGGAAAGTGAACTATTCTCAGCTCACAGTGGGATATCATGAAAAGGAACTTCGGCTATGTGGTGGATTGGAGGGTAGTGACGAAGTTTTCATGGTGGCTTGTAGGGAGGACACTCAGCAGGGGTGATAGTCACAAAACCATGTAAGATACATCTTATCTGCAGTGACAAAAAGTGGGTCAGATACACTCTAGCAGCAGCAGCTGCTTTTGACATGTAGACATATAATAAACCCTGCAGCTGCTGTGGTGTCTATAGAGGGTGATTGATGGAGCAGCTGCAATGGGTAATGTAAGACTAATGAAGAAGTGCAGCTGCTGGGTCAATTGTGAAGGGTGGAGCAGCAGCACAAAGAGACAACCAGATGGACAGGGAAGCTGCTGCCTGGAAACAAGGGGATGCTGGAGCAGCTGCAAAAATGAAAGGCCAAATTTATAGGGCAGCTGCTGGCTGGGAACCATGGGAGGCTGGAGGAGCTGCAAAAGTGGAGAGCTAAAT
>JANBPK010000191.1:0-16592 GCA_027579435.1 Candolleomyces eurysporus
GAGTGGGGCGCCGCCGTCCTACGATACGGGGAAAGAGGTCAGTACATTTGCACTTGCGTGGGTGTGCGATGAGCAAGGGACAACGCACATAGTGGGCGGACGCAACCCAGGCCGTCAAAGAGACGACGACGGGGAGAATGGCAGCAAATGAGACTCGCATTGTGATAGAGAGTGTGTGTGAGTTGGTGATAGATAAATAGACTTGTTGCTGAGTGAGTAGTAGTGAGAGTGGGAGTTGTTTGTTGGAGCCTCTCCTCAATTCGCCTAGGCTTTTATACCCTTGGAACGCATCGAATATTTAGAAGAAAAAAATCAAGTTTTCTTGAGAATTTTCAAAGTCGGGTTCAACGGCGGGATGGCAACATCATGATACTGCCACAGCTTGCTGGAACTGACAGAAGGAGTTTCATTTTTTGCAACACTTTGACAGATGAGATTGCCTTTCGCTTGGCGATCGCGAGGCTTTCAGGCTTTACGTCGTCCCTGGAGTGTTTCTATGCAATAACTAATGACTCGGCGGAAATCCTCACCGCCTTGGTGTGTGGGGCATGACGACGACATATGATTTTTCCATCATCCCATGATCACAAGAGAATCTAACCGAAAGCCAGAATGTAGAACACACCGGAGGTATAGCGGACGTAGAGCGCCGCGCCCCGATGCTTCGCCAATCTAGTTGACCCTGAAGGCTTCCACAGTAGTGACAACACTCACCAGAACTGTTAAAACTGGGTTGGCAAGGAGCGACCTTAAGCTTCGCATTGTTCTGCCTATCGTTCTACACTGAATTCGACATGGTTTAACGTACATTGTCCTGATCAATAACGGCTGACGATCTACACCTTCGTAACGGTGGAGTACTCATTGTATTGACTGGCGGAACACATGGACCCAACATAACATCATCTGATGTCGATCAATCTCTCCATCCCGGGCGCATCAGAGAAAAACATTCGGCTGCAATGCGCCACTGGCAGGCGTTTCACTGTTGACATGCTATCTTCAAACGCGAGCTCAACTGTGCCAGTAATGCTGGGATACTTGATGCTATTCCGAGTCAGCGCATGTGGATTTCTAAGCGTCACTTAGTCGCTGTCAGAGTCCATTGAGCTGATGGAAAAAATCACGGGTAGAAACTGTACCCGAGGGGAGAATAAAACTATCCGAAAGGAACTTGTACAAAGTTAAAGTAGGAAACTACAGCCGCATGAGTTCAAGCTATGATGCTTCCAACTGCATGTATTCGTTTTCTACACGACCGTTTGTGACCCCGCTCGCCTTTTCATGATCAATTTACCCTTCACCGGTTGAGAACATTCCCCGACAATGGCGGCACTTGGCGGCACCCGAGTGGGAATGAATTGCTGCAGTTGTCAAGAAGCGAATAGATGTGATACTGACAATATTACGGCCTTGAAGATGTGTTCCTGTCGGCACTGGTATGCGCAGCAGCAGTTCGGCTCTCGAGGTATGTTTTTTGTTTCAATTGCGCTTGTCTTGGAACGCTCCTTAATGTATCACCTCACAAATATTCTCTTGCCTACACAATGCCTTCGCCTAATTACTTGGAAATTTACAGGCACACTTACTACTAGTTCATTCTTCTCTTTCAACCGAAGTTCTGTATACTTGAGTTTCTCCTATCACTTGGTCCCTGACGCCTCAACTTTGGATTATCCGTGGTTGTACCATCATGATGCCGCAACTTGCACGCTACCGCCGGGGTCTTTGACCGAGAAGTCAGATGGTCTTCTGATGATCTCTACATACGAACAACCGAATGTTCCGGATCGGACTACATAGGCGCCGAGAAACTTGAGAACGCCAATTGTAAGTAAAACTACTTACGCACGCATGTCTGAATCAGAAACCGCCCTCCCATCGGATCTCAGTTCCCCCTCATAGCACATTCAAGCGACCTGCAACTCCCCAACCAAAATAGCCTCAGCCGACTCCCCCTTCTCTAACTTATCCTTCTGCGAATCCTTGGTGAGTGGGGGCACAACGACCAACCCATTCGCTCCTTGCAGACTCGCTACACGGCTAGACCTCTGTCCTCCCGTACTCCACGCTTCCAACACTCCGGTACTAGGTTGCACCTTGATTACGGATCGGTGGAATTCGAGTCGAGGGTCGAATGGCATTGGGGATTGGAGCTAAACAAAGACGTCCTCGTTAGTTAGCCCAACTCCTATGTGGGTCCATGGGGTGAAAGAGGTGGAATGTATGTACGCACCTGAACGCGCACCCTAGGAAGACACCTAGAACCCTCAGGCCACCCTGCTAGCTGACGAAGCGCAGGCAACACGAAAACATGGAACGTTACAAGCGCAGAGGCTGGGTTACCTGGGAGTGCGAATACAGGTTTGTATCCAGATCCATCACCGGAGGATGAGGGAACAGGGATGGTGGCGAATGTGGTCGGCTTTCCTGGCTTGATAGCGACTCGACCAAAGTGAATTGTGCCGTTAAAGTTACGTTCGATGACGGGTTTCAAGAGGTCTGCTGGGCCCATGGATGTTCCGCCGGTGGTGACAATGAGGTCGGCTTCGTCCAAGCCTTTTTGGAGGGCGTTGACGTGCGAGTCGATGCTGCAGTTACAAGTGGATAAATTAGCCGACCAGCATTGGAGGAGAGGGTAGTGGAAGGAAGCAAATGACGGTGATGCACCTATCCTCGACGATTCCCAAATCGACAACAGTATATCCGAGTCCTTCGAGAGCTGCTATGAGCGAAGGTCGATTAGTATCATATATCCCAGCCCACTGCTCCCTGTTATCCGCGGGCTGGGGTCTCTGCAGGTCGACCAGCTCGTTACCCGTGCTGAGGATCGCAACGACGGGTTTCTTGTAAACCAATACCTATAGGAGCCATGCCAAGGATCAGTCAATATCAATGCATCAGTCCCAAAATGGAAACCCACTCCGGGTAAGCGTACCTCAGTCCGGCCAACAAAAGCCAAAGTCCCAACTTCCCCACCCCCACCAGACAGCTTCTCTCCCTTCTTCATAACTAAATCGCCTTTCCGAACGTCAGATCCTGGTTTGCGGACGTTCTCGCCTGCGGGAATCTGAGCCAGCGTTTCGACTTCTTTCTCTTCGTCGATCAGCTCCGTACGGGAACTAACTTCGGCTTTAGAGTACGTCGAAACGAGTTTGGTGTCTTCGACCATGATTACGGTGTCCGTGCCAGCGGGAAGTGGAGCGCCAGTGTTGATACGGTAGATCGTCCCTGCTGGAAGAGGCTCGGAGATCTTGTGCGTTGACGAGGTAACGACTTTGTAGACTCCCGCTGGATCAGTAGCTGGAGAGATATATTTCGATCAATGAGGAATCCGAGAACAGTGAATG
The DNA here is from genome assembly GCA_027579435.1 of Candolleomyces eurysporus. Taxonomy (NCBI): domain Eukaryota; kingdom Fungi; phylum Basidiomycota; class Agaricomycetes; order Agaricales; family Psathyrellaceae; genus Candolleomyces; species Candolleomyces eurysporus. The sequence continues at coordinate 3,351 of JANBPK010000191.1, forward strand.
GGGAAAGGAACGCACATCGGAGCGCGTATCCGTCTACATTTGTAGTGGCTGCAGACGGTGCATCCTGGGGAGCGTAGATGTCTTCTGCGAGAATGTATTCGCGGAGGGTATGATCGACCTGGTGAACCATTAGAAAATGTGTGGATGGAGCGATGCTAAAATCACACATACCAACCGTGTCTCAACAGGAAGCGATTCGAGATTCTCATCAAGGATTTTCAGCGCTTGCTCGAGAGTTATGATTGGGTACGGTGAGTGCCTGTGCCGGGCGGAAGCTGGGGCAGTCGGATCATGAGACAAGGCGGCTGTAGTTCGAGGTTGAGGACGGTGGTGTCCGTCGTGGTGGTGGTGGTGGTGGTGGTGATGACGATGGTCATGGCGATGATGGTGGTGATGGCCAGTTGGAGGATCAGGGCTATGACTAGTACCCATCGCAGCATGAACAACCTTCCCAGTACCTCCTCTTATCAAGTCGACTGCGTGCTCTATAACGCCTTCGGTGAAGAGAGCCTCCAGGTTTTCTTTGACTGCTTTCACACTTCCCGGAAGCGTAGTAATAAGCGTGTTGCCGGCTGTGCCAGCGATCGGTCTCGAAAGGGCCGCCAATGGGGTGTGTCTGAGAGATGCGGAGATTAGCAAGTGGACGAGTCCTGGGGCTTGGCGAGTAATCAAAGGAGCGATAGCCTACAATTCTCAAGTCAGAGGCGATCTCTCGACAAGATATGTTGGGTCAAAGTAGAGTATCTACCTCTGGGGTCACGTCTCTTACGCCGAAACCAGTGCCTCCTGTGGTGATGATCCAGTCTATCCTGAGATTCCCTTCTCTCCCAGTCCAGTCTCTAATGATGCGACGTATGGCTTCAACATCGTCTCTCACGATTGTATGATCATTGTCTCCAACGACGACGTTACGATCCGATAGAATCTGCTTGATAGTGGGACCGGATCGATCTGCGCTACTGTCTTGAGCGGCGGTATCGCTCACTATGTGTTGTCCCACAAGTCCAATCAGCAGACTGATTTGTTTGGAAGTCGATGAGAACTACTGACCTGTGAGAACTGCCGCACGAAGGGGAAGAGAAGACATGGTAAAGTCAAGTCGGGATGATTTCCAAGTAAGGGCTTTTTATCTTGCGGATGGCGTGACGAGGTATCTCATACCCGCTTGTTCGCGTCATTTGCATTGGCACATGTTCGAAAAAATCCTTCAGAATCCCACTGAGTTCGCAAAGATAGTAGTCATTTTTGAGAGGCCAGTCGTCGGATTAAAGTAAATACGAACATCGGATGGAGATGTGAGCCACAAAAATCGCTTTCCACAAGACGCGTTCCTCCACTTTACACCGTGACGACGTTCATGTGTGTTGTTCGGGAAGTTTACGTCTTGCAATTGGATGAGAAGCAACGCCCCAACGAGACTGGTTGACCAGGCCAAATCCCAAAGCGCTTGACAGGTTGAAATCGACCTTCGTCGACTAGAAATTTTGAACACAGTGGCGGTCCAAGGTTGCGAAAGGCAAGCGACAGGGCGAAACGATCCAAGGTGGTAGCTTTGGTGATGAGAAAAACAGGTGTCAATTGGAGTGCGCGAGCTGAAGCTTCAGTTCCTCTTCCTCTTCTAAACTCCCTCTGAACCTTCTTTTCATACCGACCACTGAACTTTTGAAATGGGCCTTGATTCACCTGTTACCTGAACCGTAGGCCTCACCACCCGTATACAACCCAACCTCTCCAGGCTCCAGGATGCAACATCGACGCTGATGGTCTCCCGCCTGCNAAAAAAAGAACACGAAGAATAGGAGGACGTTGCACAGGACGTCAGTGGCACCTACCGCCAGCAGCAAAAACAGCCCTAGAGACTTGCGACCTTGAACACCGCTGAAACGAGACCGACTGAAGTTCGATAAATAGAACCCTAATTCGAGGCCAACTTCCAAGGGTGCAACACCTGTCGACGACCTCCTGCCTTCCAACCAAAAACACGAAGAATTATAGGACGTTGCGTAGGACCTCGGGGGATGTTGGTGGCACCTATCCCCAGCGGCAGACAGCCTAGCGACTTGCGACAATCGACACCGTTGAAACGAAGCCAACTGATGTTCGACGAACTCGAATCCAAGGCAAGGTGGCCTTTTTCTTTAATCGAATTCTTCATTTCCCTCATCTGGTGCTACACAGTCTTATACCGCCTACATGCATCTGCGGCCATCTGGAGGCACCTAGTCGCATCCGCTGCTCAGCTGCAAGATGGCTTCGCACCCACGTCCTTCAACCGAAGACTCGGCTTCGCGCAACCATGCCCTATCACAGGTTACGATGGCAGCCCTGGCCTAGCAATACGATGCTATCTGGTGCGACGACCAAAGCACTGCACAGGCGGCAGTTACATCGAGGACCTCGTCTTGTCGCCAGCAAAGACCCAGGGCACTTTGACGGAATTTCCCGCTACCCACGCGTTACAGTACGGCGAGACTTTGGGCGATAGCCATCCCTTGTACGAAGGCTCGTACCGCTCCGCACTTGATTTCCGGCTGGTCCAAGGCCTACAGTGGTCGTGCTCCATGTACCTCTTGCCACAGCATAGGTCACAAATGCAATATGCGTAGAGGGCACCGATAATTACGGCAAGGTTTTGCGTGCCTGATCCACTAAACTGAGCCGAAGAAAGGGCTGGCATGTCGACCTCAAGATTGCACGATTTTCGGTGCTCGAAGAAGGCCGGGCTAAAGAAAGCGAAAATGCAGGCGTAGCTCGTAGTGACCGAACATCGTGAGTGCAGTACACTTTTCATGCTGGCGAAGCTCATCTTCTGACTCGAGGGAGGGAAGTTGAACCGAAGGCAGCGAGACGCAGAGTATACAAGAGGACTTCCGGAGTGTATGCATCGCTCCGCGACGGGAATACGGAATGTCGAGACAAATGAACGTCATTTATACCGATGGAGCGTGTCAACCAAGCGAAGAAAGTAGTCGAGTTTAAAACAGCAAGAGAAAACGCGTCCGATGCCAGCAATGCCCGAGCAATGCAAGACTTGGAACCACCATTCACCCCTCGCTTGGCGCATACCCCTATATGCTATGTTCTTCGCAGTTGGATCTTTATACATTTGGGCTAGGTCGATAATAGTTGGATCGCAGTTGCCTCGCGTCCCACTGCAGATCCCGAAAACGAGGAATAAAGCCCAATCGTAAAGACCGAGATTTCCTATCCTCGTAGAAGCGGAATTGGTGCTGACGCTTGACACCAGGAACTGCCGACCGAAGCGCACATACATCTCCTCGTAACCGCGTACCATGGAAACAGCCTGTGAAGGTCTTTCGTATGGTCAAGGCCAGTTTCCCGAGGTAGGTCGTGGACGTTAACTGAGGACAGCAGCAGGGAGGGTAGACTGGCGAAGTGTATGATCCCACTGCAAACGCAGGATGCGAACATGGCTGCGTCCTATATCTTTATGTTGTCAAAGATTGTTGACGTCAATCAAGCGAAGACCGGGGATCCCTGCCGAGGCTGCAAAGGCTGACTGAGCTGCAACACGATACCGTCCGTTGGGCGTCGATTCCTGCGTGGGTTTTCACGGAAAATCTGCACCATCGGTGTGGTCAGGTCCTTCAAACAAATGACCTGTTGACGAACTCTTGTTAGCCGGCACCAATCTTTCAGTGCCGCTAGAAGACCCACCGACAGCCCCCTCAGTCCCTTCCCGTCGTCGTCGCCTTCGAAGTTCCCGTGGTAGAGGATTGGACCAGTCGGCGTATCACCTGTTCGAGATGAACGTGATCATAGCTGCGGCCAGGCTTGAAATAGTTATTGCAAAGCGTTCGGCGCTTTGGGTAGTAGGGCACGTCCCGGAATATTATTCCGTTCAGCATGCCCTGACACCGCTGGCTGTCCCCTAGAGAGAGGCTCGTCTCGTCTGGTTGGTAGCCGTGGCGTGGAATGGGAGTACGTGCTGTACACTGACTGCGTCCGTTCGCCGTTGATTCGTGCGGGCCTTCTTTGCTCTGGAAAACATATCCCATGATGGTTGTCGAGGGGTCACGGTTCGATACGCGGTCAGGTCTTTCATCTTCATGACCTATTTCGCGACTTTTATCAGGACGGACGAAATTTTCGGTTTCACTGGGAAGGCTTACCGGCTATCCTCCAGTCCCCCCCCCCAATGGTCTTCGAATGGAGAAATAGAGAGCGCTGTGCTCTATATCAAGGTAAACATCAACATCATACAGTTGCGGTCCGTCTCTTGAGGATATGTTGAGGCACGAGGCACCTTCAGCACCGTTCTGCAATGACAAGGGCTTCCTCGGATGGAAAGCACACTCTGCGCTGGGTCACAACTGCTTGACGAGGCTTTGAGTCGGAATTCGTTGGTTGGAAGGGATAGAAGGCGTTACCCACCTGTTCTTTATGGGAAAAGACGCCTTTTGTCTCGAGTAATCTGCTAGCCCTGCTTCCAACTTTTCGAGCTCATTCCCTGCTCTCCTCCCAACGCACGTAAATTTGTAGACCATGTGCCCTCTCTCGCGCCTAAGAGCCCGGGCTGCGACTTTCTGGATTTAGTGACAAGGCGTGTTGGTGGGTGGCGTTTGAGAGGGCCTGCTGAGAAGAGGTGGCAGGTGGTCGACTGCTGATGCTATTGGGCGCTGACACTTGTGATGGTTGGCATTAAAATATTGCTGTGGGAGGCCCGACACCTCTCTCTCTTATCGTTTGTGAAGATGTCGAGGATGATAGGTCGTGGTTGGTTACTCCCGACGCTGCGCGATTTGTGTGACTGAACTGATGCAGAAGAGATTCCTCGCCTCCTGGTTGGCTGCTCTGCCGTTTTCGGTGAGTCAGTTTCCGAACTCTTGGTTTTCGATTGACATATGGGTTTAAAACAGGATTTGCGGGTCTATATCATTTTGAACCCGCGTAATACTCGTATACAAACCCTCCGGCATTAGCTAGCGGCGGGGACAAAGCCAGCCAGTGGGTATATCGGCGTCAGAATGGCGAGCTGGCAACCTAATCGAGCTTTGCAACCCGATCTTTAGCCCAGGAGGGTCGAGCACTCAGCTCAAGCCAACCAACCATAAATCGGTTGGTTGTTGTTTGGTCGGGAGCCCTGGGTTGAAAACCCTTTTCATCGTTTCCTTCTTTTCCCTTACTCCTGCCAGTCAGGCTCCTAGTAGGCAGCGACTGCGACCATTAGAACGCGATCCTTAATTATTTCTTTCCCTTATCACTCTCTTCTCTTTGCCCCCTCGTTATGACTTCTCTTCATTCTCAAGATCGCCGCCCTCGCATGGGCATGCCGTCGCGGCTCGTCGTGCCCATTCGTTGGGAGCGCCCGCAAAATGGCACCGCTCTTATCCAACCTCCAGCTGTCGACATTAAATCTGAATCATATATTATTCAAGAACGTATTTTGACTTCTCCGTGGCAGCCTGCCTGCGGGATGTCCTACGTTTCGGCTTTCGTCACTGATTTCATTGGGTCAGACGAGCAAGATATCGATGTGGAAGATGGAGGAGGTCTCTGGGCTATGGTAAGTCCATCTTCATTTTTTTTTTTGTTTTACAGTGTTGGGATCATGCTCATTTTGACATGGTCTTTAGTTGATGCGAAAAACGTTGGGGNAATGGCGCGTCATTGGATGCGGCATTTTCTGTCTCAATTCAGAAGACGAGGCTTGAGGCCCTTGGTGCCTTCGACTCCGCGACAAAATTTTAACCAACTCGATACCATCGTGTCTCATTTCTTGGAACTACTGTGGATATGGAATTGGAAAAGTTCTCATATTTGAAATCTCAACAGCTCCTTGATGCATCTGTCTGACGATTACCCTAGCTCCGAGTTCTTCCTCACTCACGCTCGTCTCGGACCTTGTTACGCTTATTTGAGGCATTGCATTCTCTCTTTTGGAATACAGCTGTATATCATCTCATTCACTCTCTATAACCCCCAAGTTCACTCTTGCACGCTTTTATTTGATAGAATTTACGATATAGAAGACCAAACTTTCTTGGATGTAGCATAGTTATACTGCTAGGCGTTAAGCCATTATCATTCTTGTTGTTGCATCTAAGTATACAAGTATGTATCAAATGTCGATCGGAGAAGCCATAATCTTACAATCTGTAATGTTTTGTCAATCGCTGAGATCGAGGCATTCAGGTTTCCTCTTAACCATACAACCGAGAATGGGTATATGATTGGTTATCAGTAGGCCCGTCTCTGTTGGTAGCAATCCAAGTAGCAGTATCGTACAGAAAATAAATAAATAAAGATCTCAAGGTAATAGCACAAAGTCACCTGTGAAATAGTAACGGCCAGTCACGAACCTAGCACTCAAAGGATATACACATATTGAATTTAAATTACCCCCGCGAATCGTGGCCTCTTGTCATAATGTGATACGGCACATCCTGGACTGTCGACAAGTCTTTCTTTTTTGGCGTAGGACGGGGAGTGAACGGGGTTGGAATTGGGCCTTGTTGATAGTGGGCGGTAACAATTTGTACGGAGCACGATGGGAATTCGTGTGATCGGTCAGATAGGTATGTAACGTCAAGGTCAGTTGATGGGGCATGGAGGGTAGGTTTGACGTGATACTAGATAGCACATCTAGTGAGATTTACGATCGTTTAGAAGAGTAAGCACCTACGTACCGAGACACGGAGGAACGGGAGGTCGGTCGATGGTAGCAGTCCTGAATCGAGATGTATCTCACCTTCTAGCAGACGGCTAGGCGTTGAACTTCCAGCACGGGACACCGCAGACATATCCGTACTCGTCGGTATCCACCATACTGCGGTTCCCGCCTCTTTTGCGCCATCCAACTCTTCCTTGTCTGCCGGGCGTTCCAAGCTCTTCCGGGCGTTCGCCATCTCCCTTGTGATGCTGGAAAGTTGGCGTGTATCTTGCGGATAAGCCACTTTTTGAAGCAGCTTGAGTGTAATGTATGATTGAGATGTGAGAGTGTGAATGAAAGATAGAAGGTATCTCTCGTTGTGCGTATTTTCTGTCGATGATGGTGCGGGCTCGCAGGTTAGATAGCATGGAATAACTGTGCCTCTGGTGTACACTACCTGTGAAATGAGTTTCAGTATAATGACCAAGGAAATATAGAGAGAATCGGTCTCACTGAGCGTGCGATATAAATCTGAAAAAATAAGAACGTAAACGAAAGAGTTCAAGGATAGTAATGAACGAACTCACCGTGGATTTGATGTGGGAAGGCAGACGTCCAGTCTCCGATACTCGAAATTCCATAGGCAACAAAGCAACCCAGCCGTCCGGATCCTCAGATGGCGGGACAAGACCCGAACCAGTCTCGTACGCGAATGAACGTAGGACGGGAAGCGGGGGTGGTCGAATAACAGGGACGTACAGCACAGTAGCATCAACTCTATTCAAATTTGACGAACAAAATATCAGTGACCTAGAAGCTTGATCGTAATGTCGAAGCAAGAGCTCATACCTGTGCTTTGTATGGAAAAACCCCGAAGTAATCTTTACCACGACTTCATACATTACATTCGCGTTAATCCCTCGTTCCAAGACGGTCTGAGGGGTCGCAAAAAGGTCGATGTCTTCCTGCCCTTGACGGCCTCTTTGTGCATTAGGTTCTTGGAATTCCGTAGGAAACGGGAAAGAGAATGGCCACTCATATCGACCTTGCAGTTTCCCTGTGCTTGGGTGAGCCACACCCTCGGCTTCAGGCGAGCCGCTCTTCCAAAGCGGATGCGTCACTTCCAAGAAGAGTTGGGATCCGTCGCTTAGAGAGCTTGTGATCATCCTCCCCCTCAGCTAAAAACAGGAACAAAAGCCATGTCCAATCAGCTATTCGAAAGCGGGGAGAGAAAAAATCAATAGTCTTACCAGAACGACGACAGAATGTATGGTCTGTGGTCTTTTCAGATCTAAGACCACCGATCCCTCGACATTCTCCCCGCTTGTATACCTTGGCCTCTGCAAAGACTTAGGCACTACACTCCTCAGCCGGAGAATAGCCCAAGGGTACTTCGGGACCGTCGAAGACGTCGTATCCAAACAAAATTCAAACGTCTCTTTGCTGCGAGAGCTGCCAAGATTGAATCTGTCTGAGTTTATGGGGTCGTCCGGGGAGGAAACGTCAAGCTCGGCTGCGGTTGGGTAGGTCGGAAGGGGTACGAGGGATAAGGAAGAATAACGCGGCAGAGGGTGGCTACTACTGCTGTTAGCAGTGTATACTGCAGCTGCAGAACCGGCGCTGCCACCAGTAGGAATCGGACTCTGCGATTGACGTCTCATGTTGAGCCTGAGGACAGTGGTGGGTATCCTCACTTCATCTTCTTGCTTTATCTACCCCTTGATTGGGTGATGGTATGGATGGCGTGAGCGGACACAGCGTAATCATCAGACAGAGAAGTGTGTGTAGATCAAACGTAATGGCCCAGGGACAATTAGACACGAAGCTGCGTGAAAGAGGCCGTGCTGAGACGACGATTTGTGTAGATTCCTCACGGCAGGAAAACAATACGAAGGAGCGCTGGCTTCTGGTTCTTTTGATAGAGGGACACACATACGATCTACACGGAGGTTCCAACTTCAAAGGGTTCCAGAACTAGGGAAATGACCGGTTTTGTAGTGACAAACGCAAACAGAATCCAGATTGTCAATGAATGGGGAGGCTGATAGCTGTTGTTGGTAGCATTGAACCCAGGCTAACGGCTAGCGATTGAGCGCTCTCAGAAGCGTGTATTTCTCTAGCCCGGGAGAGGAGGGGGCAGAGTCAAAAAGAGCCAGGTAGCCGGGGTAGTAGACATCCACGCTGAAGGTCCGTTTGCGGGATGTTGGATAAACTTTGATACAAATGAGAGATGTGTTTGATGGGGTTCTGTGCGCCGGTATTAATTGGGGGGGTGGATGCCAAACCTCTTGATAGAGGATTAACTATCGCGGCGTGTTACCCTCCGTACTATGCATCTCCGGAGACTCTAGATAGAAACTGCTACAGTCGACAGTATTACCTCCATTTTGTTACTGTTACCGCCGTCGCCCCGAGCGAGTGCCGTCAATAGCCCGAGATGCTGTTGGTGTTCTAGTTTGAAAGAATGAGAAGAGCTGCCCAAAGTGAATCGGAAAGTGAACCGGAGGACTGTTTTGAGCGCCTGAGTTATCTGAGTTGGCTATTGGCGTCGACACGGGCGGGCTCAGCAATTAGCGGCAGATATCGGATGGAGGAAGATTTTGGTCACCTTTGTATTCTATAGACCCGCGATTCATACCGTACAGACTTTGAGATAGGACGGAAGTGGTCTGGGAGGTCGAGGAGCATTTCCCAAAAATGCGCGACGCCAAAACGGTCCGGAATTTGTCCGGTTCGCGGCTCGACAGCGATTTTTCGCTTCTCTGACCTCCACAGGCATTTCAACTGCAAACCCATCCCTCCAGCTTCCCCAAAGCTCGAAATCTTGTCTAATTCATTCAAAACCTTCGAATATGCCGTGGCGAACGTCATCAGAAGATGAGGCTCAAGCCCCCTGAATGAGAACCCGGGCCGGCGGCCCACTCGCCGAGGGGTCAAGGGGCGTCTCCAGAGGCGTCGGAGACGGGAAGTAATGATGGGGAGACGAGGCCGTCTGGGATCTGGCCAGCCAAAGGCGATTGGGTTCAGAATCCAGTTTGAAAAGGAGGATAAGTTGTCGATTTGGTTTGGACTCGTCCTCTTCCTTTCCAGTTCCTCATTGACATATACACTCCCCGCTAGCTCTTTGTGGCAAGCGCCTATATGCAATCTTAAGCGCACCAATGACAAGGACGAGGATCCTAGCCCCGATGGCCTACCGACGATACTCATGAGCACGAATCTCCACTCGAGTTGCAGCATCACTCACCTGCTGCACCTCGTCGGTTCTCCTATTTTGCACCAACACTCAGACTGAACTCGTCCCGTTGAATCCAGGCGTATTTTTTCCACCTCACTAATTCTTGTTGATTTTGAGCTTGGCTCGAACACAAAGTTCTCGAGTTCGACATGTCTGCTCCTCCTGGCGGCTCACCCCCACTTCTCCGTTTCACAACATACTCCACCCGGGTTGGCCCAATTCAATTGAACGACCCTGTATGGCAGTTCCTCGTCGGTGCGCGTTGCTCGCAACGTTAAAAAACTCATNCCACTCGCCAAGCACACCCTCTGCATGTGGAAACAGTGTGCGCCGAGAGATGAGCGTTACGAGCATCTCGCTGCCAAAGAATCTCAGATACCACTTGAATTCAATACAAGTCGAGTCGGAGTCCACAAGGCTAATAGCGCTCACAGATATGTTCATCTCACGAAAGAGGATGCTTGCAAAAAAAAGGTATNAAAAAGTCTCTCAATGTCCAGCAAGGAAGCAGCATTAACACCTACATCATTCTCTATCGAACTCAACGACTCATCCGTCTTTAGAACCCTTGCACACACGCAAAATGCGATTCTCATTCGTTGCCTTGCTCCCTTTGTCTGGCTTTGTCGTAGCCCACCAGGTGAGTCCCAAACGAATCCTTACTCGTCTCGAGACCTGTCACTTTTCCAAACAAGGATCACGGCTTAGAGGCCAGAGATATTGACTCGGACACTCTTTCTGCTCGAAATGTTGAAAAGATCTATATAGACAACCTCGAACGTCGTGAAATTCTCTCTCTGAGTTCACCACGCGCGAACTGTGAGCTGAACTCTTTGAGCGAGCCCCGGCGCGGAAGCTCGGAAAGGGAGGAGGTGGCGGCGGTCAAACATTTACTTGCCCCTACCGCAGCACTGGATATTCGACTCTTGCTGACCTATGTGGTTTTCGATCCTATCAAAATGGTAAAGAACTTTCTCTGACCACAAGACTTTTAGGCGCAAGCGTGCGGCCGTACTCATAACGTGAATTTGAGGAAACCTAGAAGGAAGTAATCCTGCAGACCTTCCCTTAGTAGGTATCCTAGTTTGTTGTGTTTTCGTAGTTAGTTTGTAACCAGCTGGTCTGTTACCTTCGAATGAACTTGACTATCGGGTCGCCTTTAGCAAATTTTCGTCGATCTAAGCAGGGTCGGTCGGTCGACATAACAGTGGAGCTAAAGCGGGTAGAGTGAATCCGATTTTTGACTTGAGCCTTCGAGCTATCCCTTAGATTAACCTAGCTTATTGAAGTAGTCTATTCTTTTGACTTTTCATAGCTCTTGGGAACTTACGGGCTTGCACAAGATCGTGCAAGTATCACAGCAAGTTCTGATAGATTTCCTGATGCACTTATTGAGTTCATCGTGTATATTACAACCAAGTTACATATTCTCTGAGCAGTCGNTTTTCTGCGGAGTACGTCGCATTTTGTGACATTTCAGCTGGCACAGTACTTGTACCACCACCGGTCAACGAATTGGTCGGCCATCGAACAAAATCATACGTGCTCTCAGCTACGACACTTGGGTAACATAGAAAGATAGATATAAAGAAAGCTCGGATCTGGGTCCGCGTATCAGGCGAAAATCAAGAGTAACCTTCCCGAGCAAAAGCGGGGGCCTGGAACCCAGATCTACAGCGGGGAACATAAAGTAGAGCGAGATAGAGGACAGAGCAAGAAGAGCGGGTGGGAGAGCCTAGAAAGGGCCGATGCAATGCAGCATACGGGCCGTGGTATGGGGTCGGGAGTAATGAGCGCCGAAGACAGAGAGAGAAGGCGTCTAGGAGATGGTCATTACACCCCGCCCCAAGCAAGAGGATGATAATGCGCAGGTGGTCATGAATGCCATCGAATCCAAGCCGACGGCAAGCTTAAGTGGTTCATAGGAGGTTGAGACGTCGACATAACTCGCGGGTTTCCACCAATCCCAGCCCCCAAAGAGAAATCGTTGAGTCGCAGGAATTGATGGAGAAGTTGGGTAGTCAAAAAGAGGTCATGAGAACAACGCTGGCAGGAAACCAGAGCTTTGAGAACGGGAGAGAGGAGAGGTTGAGGCAAAATTGAGGAGTGTTTCCAAAAACGTGCCGCGGCAACAACTGAAAAGGTCGGGAGTCCGTCCGGTTCACCATCGCCGTCAGCCCGCGACCTCTTTCCTCGTCCTCCATCTTCACCTTTGTTTCGACTGTGCAACATGACGTTGCTCCAGTTTCCCCATGGCTCGACTCTTCTCCGGTTTTCACGTGCGTAGGGGATGAAGAATGTCAGGACGTGGGCCTAAGTCCCCCTGAATGAACAATAATCAGCTTTTGTGACACTTCTCGTGTGGGCATTGCCGTGTCTCTCGTCCCTTCGTTGCTTCGTATTATTTCCAAAGCCTTTGGTGATCGATATCCTTCGGGTTTTCCAATCCGCTGGGCCCCGTTCTCGATTTTGTTGTCGCTTCACTACCCCCTAACGCCGTTGAACTCGACAGATCGAAAGATAAGCCTTTCAAAGTCTATCATGTTTCCCCTGCCACTGCGATATCGCCCCGACCACTCAGCACTACAGGAGTTGTTTTGAAACATTGTTTGAACGCACTCAGCTACCCGCACGTGGACGGGCGGCACTCTCCGTACGAGGGTCTCGGCAATTCGTTACTCGACGACAGCTACCGTTAGTGGTAGCGGAGCTGCGGTCAACGGCCACGAAGCCTCGCACGCATCGACTTCCAGTCCATGGCAGCGCTTCCAGTCTGTAGGCCCCAAATCGCGATGTGCCAGCGCAAAGCTGCGAAAGTCCAAACTAGCTGTGGAGCGGTATGACGCCGGGAGGCGAGATGGGCGAAAGCGATACGAGATGGTTGTCTCGTTGATTTAACTCACCCCTCAAGACTCTACTTGGTCTCATAGGGTCGTTGCTACTTTGGTTCCACCTTCATGACCTCGAAGAGCCATTCTTGCCTTCGCGTCTCTTCGACCTGGCTCAATGTCATATCGCCTCAACATCTCGCCTTGCCATCTCCGAGCTCATTTTATTCGACTACCATTCACCAAGTGTCAGTGATACAAAAGTTGGCGGTGAGTTGTTTTGTATGACTCGTTCTTTGCCCTTGGCTTCCCTCTCTCGCTTTTTGTCCCCTATTTCCTTTCTTTCCAGCATCCCTCCCCGCTTTGATGCCCTCCTCCTTCCGTCCTCAATCCCGTTCTTACTTTCCCGATTGGTGTAGCCCTATTTTCATTTCAGTTCCTGATTTGCGTCATGGATTTCTTTTGAGCTCTTGTCCCTTACGTTGGCTGTCAAACTCACGCACTCTTTCAACTCAGTTCAAGTTCAAGTCGAACTACCCTCCACTTTACCACCGGCCCGACCA